>JAPYYV010020845.1:0-14447 GCA_030522625.1 Copidosoma aretas
TAGTTTTGCTAAAGAATTTAAGTGAACAGACATCTTTGTTCCGAATCTCGTAGCTTGTCCAGCTGCCATTCAATACAACCAAAAACCAGCAACGCGTGCACGACAGTCGACACGACTAGAGGCGCAGGAGAGAGGAAAAACAATTTTCATCAATCAACTGTTGTTTGTGATTCTCTGGCAGGCTCTCTATGATACATCGATCGTCCGCTCATCGGAAATTTGGAAAATCAAATTCACAAGTTCATATGACTTTAAATTTAAAGCTTTCAAATAGTATCTGTCTTCAATTTGTCCGTGGATGGCCTGGAGCCTTTATTCTACCTTTGAAACACAAGCATAACAGTGATGCACGTACATACCAGCCGAAACTAGATGCATCATGTATTTCTTGCATCTTCTTGGAAAAACAAAGGAGGCACAAGAGGAGGAAGAGCCATTAAGAGAAAAACTAGAGAGACAAAGAGATAGAGAGAGAGCTGAACTCTCTCCAGCTTGCTGCATGCCATTCTCCTCTTGTTTCCTTTTATGCGCTAAACTTTTCGACAACACATCGAGTGTCCATTCAACTTTGATTCAGCGGCCTTTTTCATCGGACTTGATTTATTTACATTTTCATTCAACATACATCTGTCTTTTATTTTGCGGGATACCCAGAGTTTCGATTATTATAAGTAAAAGTTAAATAAAAGAGTTATCTGCCGTTTTCTGCCCTTCAGACTGTCGATCTGTATCTCTCTGCCATGAACCTGTCAAACTGTCGTTAACACTGGAGGATTGAACGACGCGCGTGCGCAACAGCCGAGACGACGAAAATCGCGAGGGAAAGCAAAAGAGATTTTCTGCAGTCTCCTATCTCTCTAAGTTAACTGACGCGCGAGAGAGACAAACACGCAATCGCACGAGAGAGAAAGATAGAGAGAGAGAGCACCCTCTCTAGCCTGCCGCTTCCTAGTGCTCTCCCTCGGACCCGCGCGCACGTGCCTGCAGCCCTTCAGCGCCACGTGTGGATGGGAATTTTCTGGAATTCTCGGAATACGCCAGAAAAATCCTCCGCGCACTATTTACCATCGTAGCACTGACTCTGGGTTCCCTTATATGAAGAGGAGACTTACCACTGCCGTCATCCACCTACTTCTGAGCCGTCCCTGATGTCTCAGTTGGTGCGGAGAGTAATGCCGCTCCTCCAGGCACTGTTACCGGAGCCGTCGCCGACGCCGTCTCTGACGCTGGGCTGCTTGGCACCTCCTTGGGCCACTCTCCATCAGCTGAAGGTGGTGCCTCGAGATCCAGGCCTCTTTCTGCCGTCGTACAACACACACACATACACACACGCGAAAAACAGAGTAAAAAAGCGCGCAGTGGAAGCGTGCTGGGCCCATAACCTGTTGACCTAGAGGTGTGTGGGCGCGAAATGAAAGAGATGGTGGCTTCTTATTTATAAATGTTTATTATTTAAGGCAGACTTTATTCAAACGGACTTGATTACACTGCAGACTTTAACGGACGATGCTGACTTATACAGAGCGAGGTGAATACAAGAATACAACAGAGTGCGCGTGCCACGGCTGTCTGTACAGAACTAAACTGTATAGCTCTCGACGACTGCTGCTCGCTACTGACTTATATATATATATATATATACATCCTATCAATACAGTCGTATATTTCAACAAAGAAAATGAAAAACATGACATCATGTTATGATTAATGAACATTTAATAGAACCACTCATAAAACTTTTAATGATACTGCTGTTACCGTGGGTTTGATTGAAAACGATTCTTGAGTTAATAATATTTTCAATGAAGCGATCATCGTTATGTTGCCATTTCAAACAAGACAATTTTCAGCATGGTTTTTACTTGTGGAGAAAATTTTCGTTGATGATATTTAAAACAAATATTAAAACTATTTTTAGAATATTTTATTAATGATAAAGATAATCGTTCCATTTGACGTAAAGATCAAATTTTCGAATCGAAGGACAAATTTTGTAAATTATTCTATTCGCTATATCACCAACACAAATTTTTTCGTCACTTATTAACAACTATGAAGATATTGTTTTCTGTAAAAGTCAGTCTGAAATATTATATGTACAATCAAGCAAAAATTAAAAAAAAATTTCAAGTTATATTTCTACAAAATCATCACTTTTTTTTTATTGATAGGCTCGGAGGATCAGCAGAAACTTTTATTATATAAAAAAAGTTGATTACTCTATTTTTAAAGGTAAATATTGTTTGTCAATGACATGGGCTGGAATTGCATTTGTATTACTTCAGAAAGGAATGACAGGTCATAGAACTTTTTGCTTGTCATTAGATTTAAATAATGTATGAAAGGCATTTTTGGAATACGAATCTGATAAAGAACATAATGCTATTCAGGTTGTACATAAAAAACGTTAAAAAAATTCTCTTTATGCAAAAAAAAGTTATTATCTAAATGCCAATAACTGAACTCCAAATGCCTAATAATGGAAAAATAATTTATTTACGTTCGTAATCCACAACTATTCTGTATTCATATCATCACTAACAGTATAAAGTTATTAGGCGTCTCAGAGTACAATTTTTTTTTGTTTATTAGATTGCTTAAAACGGCAAACGACATGCCACAATGTGAAGCAAACATAAAATATTCTTGTTAAATTAATTAAATGGTTTTAATTATATGGTATCATTTTTTAACATCTGTGGAGTCTTCATCGAGTTAATAATACTCCTGAATTTTTCGATAATAGAAAAATACTATCTAGATACGAAGAGAGACTTTATCGAACCCTTACATTCCTTCATTATACATCTGTTTATTTATTGATAATTTTAAAAAATGTTTATGGCAGAAATGTACATAGAACCAAGTTATAAGTGTCAATTAATGATGGGGAAGCTGAGAAAAAGCTGAGGGTGAGAACGAGGCAGAGCTAAGGGGAAGGCGAAGCGGAGAATGAGGGGGAGACGCAGGGGACCTAGGGGGAGCCGCGGAGCAGTGGAGGAGAGCTAAACAAATAAATAATGGGTAAAAAATCACTTATAAATAAACGAATAACTACGTGCTATAAGGGGGAGCTTGGAGGGAGCAGGGGGAGTGAGGGGCGTTTGGGACTAATTTTTGTTCATACAACTGCATGATATAAGAATATATATACATAAACTAGTGAGGCTTCGCCCCAGGCTCCGCACGTCAATCCCCACATTTAGATTTTATCTATCAATGAAATAGTGTATTTTTTTTTTGTAATCTTGTAATGTACCCTTAACACGACAAATTAACATGTAACAGAATAATAACACTAAGGAAATTGTTTTCTTTAAATAAATGTCAGATTCGATGTACATACAGGTAAGTAATGATCAAAAAAACTTTTTTTATACGATTTGAAAAAAAAAATATGAAATTCATTTTATAGACAGTCCTGGAAGTGCAGGAAAAATTTTTTGTATAAAACATTAATATACTATATTATTTCTACACGTAAATATATTTTGTGAATGGCTTCCACTGGTACAGCGTCCGTATTGCTTTCGAAGCGAATGACCAGTCATAGAACTTTTCGTTTGGACTTAAATAGTATTGAGATCGAATTTATAGAATTTTAGACTGAAAAAAAAAGTTGTGAGAAGTAGATTTAATTATTTGCAATTGGGCTTACATTATTCCGAAAAAAGCTTTGGAGATAGTTGATAGGACGTAAAGTGATCTATTTGATACATAAATACATTTCGGGGATAAATTGATTGTTTTAGGAGGGGACTCTCGTCAAATTCTTCCCGAGGTAAAAAATAGTAATAAAAGCATGCTAATGAAAGAGACTATTAAATCGTCATTGATTTGGATTCTTTTCAAAATTAAATAATTAACTACTAATGTACGTTTTAGTTAATAGAATCTCTCGTTAGGGTTCTTGGGTAAAAATTTTTTTTCAACTCAATTGGGTACGTCGGGTAGGCTATCAAAAAATATTTGACATGTGTATTTTTCTTTTTTTATATAAATGAAAACTAACAAAGATATACCGTATGAAAGTTGCGCGTGACGTCATACCTGTAGTCGATTATGCATTAGATTTTATACAGGTATGACGTCATACAGCCCCTAATCCTGAACTTTGATACGCTCTATCTTCGGAAATTTTCGTTTATATGAAAAAAGAAAAAATACGTGTCCAATATTTTTTGATAACCTACCTGACTGACCAAATGGAATTTTTCATGCAAGGACCCTAATAACAATTAAAGTTCCTAAAAAATGGATAACAAAAATGTATGTTCGAAAATATTTGGTCAACAAAAGTTGTTCAATGAATAGTGTTATTCTAACTTCTCATAATGAATACAAGTATTTTTTAAATAACCAAATTTTCTATGAAATTCAAGGAGAAATAAAGACTTATTATAGCATCGATCGTGCAACTTATAAAAGTGTTGATCACCCTTCTGATGAATGTCAGCTGATATGTCATCTGAAATGTCATCTGACATGTCATCTGAATTTTATTTTAATTACGATATCAAAGATAAGCTTTTTATAGGTCCGAAAGGTACGATTTTTGATGTACTATGCGGATGGTATAACCAGTTTGGCACTTGAGAGTACTGAAAACTGCAGAATTAAGCAGTTTTTTATCAACTTTAACATTTTGTGGTATGCTGCAAATGACATATTGGCATGACATATCAGCTGACATCTCAGATTACAGATGACATACATATCAGCTGACTTTTATCAGAAGGGTAATCTGATGATAATATTTATATTTATTTTTGAATAAAAATTTGAAAATGTATTTGTGAAGGCCCACCTTCTAATACACCTAATTTGAATATTGGAACAATAGTAATTATATTAAAGGTGAAATAATAACTGGAGAAAAAATTGGAAATGAAGTTTTTAAATCTAATATCAGTTGATATACTGGTAATCCATCTTTACTGCCTTTCAGTTTATACAGTAAGCAATTGGCTTCAGTTTTAGCATTTGCTATGACTATAAATAAGTCTCGAGGTCAATCTTTTGAGAAAGTATGTTCATACTTTAAAAAACGTTTATTTTTTCACAGTCGTTACGTCGCATTTTCAAGATCCAAAAATAAAAAAGAAAATATTTATCCAAATTGATAAAGAAAACTATAAAGAAATAGAAAATATTGTTTGAAAACAAATTTTTTTTAACAAAATAATGAATTCATGATTAGTAACTGGATGCATTTTCTACATAAAGAAAAAAATTTTTTACAATCATTATTTTATTATTGGTTAATATTGCATGAATGATGTGTTACTATTTTTAAAAAAAATGGTTTTGCTAAAGAATGAGTAGCTTAAATTTTAAATGATTACGATAATTGAATTTTAGGTGTTTTTCAAAAATGCAATAATTTCGTCACTTTTTTAACTAAAATGATTTTGATATGATAACTTTGTATACGTATATTGAAATAAATATAAAAATATAAATTTTTTTTCCATTTTAATTTTTCTATGGATGTATATTTTGTTCCACCAAGTGATGAAATATTTAAATAAGATTTTTTCTACGTACATTTAAATAAGTGTTTCAATATACTTATACAAAGGTTTAGGTAGAAGACATATACGTTCTTAGACTAAAGAGTCATAATATCATGAATAAACATACAATAATTTTTTAAAAAATTTATGCGTAAATCAAGTATTTTATTTATTTATTTGAAATTGGAACAAAGGGAGTTCTGTCACTTCGTAGTTCAATCGGGATACTTATAGCAGCGGTTTGAATATATACATATTTTGAGTAAACAGTTTTGCGTATTTATTCGGAACGACTGAGTTCCAGTAGCGAGACTTCCACTGTTATTATTGATTTCTAAGCATGTCAAGTTTCAATTAAAATATGTATTTATATCATGTTACATAAATACATGCACTAATTAAGGATTTTACATAGCCTTGAAATAATATTAACAAGAAAGAAACGTCAGCGTAGCGAAAACTGTCTACTTACTAATAAATAAGTAATTCTCCTGATTTATTGCTGAATGTATGATTTGTTTGAGTTTTAGAAATAAAATTAGGGTTAGAAATTCTTACTTAGAATTTGAAAGTCCAAGATACCTACTATTTTTTCTACATTCTTATTCATCTAAGCATCAAGATCCAACAAGAACATTTCAGCTGCTACCTTAACTTTGTAAGATATAAGGTTTTCGTTACTTAAAACCGGAAATTTCTGACTTTAAGGTTATCTTACATGTCATTCCGTTAAACATCTTGTGTTTATAGTAAATCATGTCTGACAGACAAAATTTATTGCGATAACTAAGTCATTTTGACGATTATTAGACTAAATTTATTAGTAAAAAAATTTTTTAAATTATTTTGCGCTAGGATTTGACAATTTTAGATATCACATAGCTTATTTTTTTTTCAGTCATCTAAGCATCAAGTTTCAACAAGAATATTTCAGCTACTACTTTTACTTTGTAAGATATAAGGTTTCCGACACTTAAAAGCGGGAATTTCTGACTTGAAGGTCATGTAACATGTCATTATGTTAAACACCCCGTAATAATAGTCAATAATGTCTAATAGACAACATTTATTGCGATAATTGAGTTTTTTCCATGATATTTTAACTTTATTTATCATTATTTAAATTTTTTCAATAATTTCAAAGTTAGGATTCAACAGTTAAAGATTATTAGTATTTTTTACACATTGTATATTATCAGAGCTATAGGCTCCAAAAAAAATTTTCGAGCTACCACTTTTCCTTCGTGAGACATTAGGTTTTCGACACTTAAAACCCAAATCCGCCCACTGTGGGGCGGTGGGGGAGGGGGGCATCAAAATCGTGTGGATGATGGTGGGGGGAGATGGGAAGTTAGTTAGGGGGGGGTGGAGTAAAAAATATTTTAAGTACGAATAACGGAAAACACAATGGAATTTCTCCTTATTTTGTAGAAGGATTGTAGGTGGGGGGGGGGGGGGGGGGGGGGAGGGGGAGGGCCCCCCCCAAGAAACTAGATAGGATAAGGGGATATTAATAAACTCAATGGTATTGAAATGACACATAACTATATAATATAAGTGGATATTAATATACTGCATGTATATGTAATGCATGTTTAGCATATGTAGTTTTGTTAAGTATCCATGGTTTTCGTATTTGGATTTGCAAAGTGTAAATTTTTAAAAATATGATTTAATGCAAAATAAATGTAAAAAGAAAATGATATGAAATTCAATTTTTTACTATTCTACATTTTTCTAAGGATGACGAGGGGCTGAGGGAGGTATGAGGGCGGCAAGGAGTGACAAGAGGGGGAGGACAAAACAACAAATTTAACGAGCAATAAGGGATAAATAACCTTTTTTTATAAGGGACACGGGGGGGGGGGGGGGGCTAGATGCAGGTAAACTCATTACAAGATCATAATATAGGAAACATAGGAATATATATGTACACAAAAATACACGCCAGTTATCCAGTACAAGTCAGCAGCTACAGTCAGCCTCGCGGTGCTTCGGTGTATGCATAAAAAATGGATAGAAAGTACTCAATAAAAGTGTTGAAATAATTAAGCGTGACAGTTCCATTTATATTCATACAAACAAACAAAATAATAAAATGATTTAAAATGTCCAAATAAGCCATTTTTATGCTCTACATTGCGGAATAATGTTACGAACGCGAGTCTTCTCATAGTTTGTATAAATTTTAAGTTTGATAAATAAAAATTCATTAGCAGCAATTTCTACCCTACCAGCAACCTTATTTTGACTGATTACTATTTATACAGCGGTTTTATAATAAAATAAAGAGAATATCCACCAAGCTAGTACATTAAGAACTCCATCCAGGCAAGATTTAGTGTAATCTATTGCAATGTTACTATTTACAACTTGATAATAGATTTTTTAACCCTTAAAACAGTAAAAACCGTTTTTTACAATTAAAACTGTTACAAAATCTTTAATAAGGTTTAAAACTTGAACTTTTTATAGGCAGTTGCAGTAAATAAGTAAAATAATTCATTTGAAGGGTTTCTGAGATGCACATCTCAGTTTATTATAGTCCAAATAAAACGTACAAATTTCGAAAAAATAGACTTATCGAAAAAATAAGCTTTAATTGGACGCCTTGGACGAAAAAAACCTAATAACGGTTTTTGCAATGCTAAAATAAATATTATTGTACCGTTGTACGTTTTTCTTCGACCGATGCGTCTAATTGCGTATTTTCTCCAAGTTTGCAAATATTTTTATTACAAATGTAAATATCACTGACTCAATAAAAAAAATATATTTTCTTGATTAAGAAAAACGACAAAATGTAAAAAAAAAAATTTTAGTCTAAAATGAAGGTGTTCCTATACTATAGGAGATACATTTATTGAAGCATTTTTAAGTTTTTACTCTAAAAGTAGCAAGAAACCGCTTATTGGACATAAAAATCTTTAAAACGACCTTTATAATGTATAAAACTTGTTTTTTTTTTTAATGATTACATGGATATAAAAACAAATATTTTAACTTTGAATCATCAAAATCACTCAAAAGGTTTCCAAGATATGAGGGATTTTTCGTGAAAATCTCAGTATTTCTGTAATTAAAACTAAACATAATATGTTATCAAACTAATTAAAACTGGAAATGAGAGTTATTTCAAAGCTCTATCAGATGTTACTATTTAGAAATTCGGATTAAATTTTTCTTTACCCTTAAATGAGTAAAAAAACCTATTTTTTGACCATTAAAATCGTTATAAAAACCTAAATAAGGTATAAAACTCAATTTTTTTATTTTAAATGATTACAAGGATATAAAAATAAATGTTTTAAGCCTTGAATCCTCAAAATCGCTCGAAAGGTTCCTAAGATATGAGTGATTTTCCGTAAAAATCTCAGTATTTCTTTAATAAAAACCAAACAATATATGTTATCGGAATAATTTAAATTGTAATATAGAGTTCTTTTAAAGCTCTATCAGATGTTACTATTTAGAAATTCAAATTCAATCTCTTTCACCCTGAAAGAAGTAAAAACCCTGTTTGTTGACCATAAAAATCGTTATAAAAACCTTAATATTGTGAAATACTTAAATTTTTTTGGAATGATTACAAAGATATATAAACGATCATTCTAAGCCTTGAATCTTCGAAACCACTTAAATGGTTTCTAAGATTAGAGTGATTTCCCACAACAATCTCAGTATTTCTTCAATAAAAACTAAACAAAATATGTTACCGACAGGATTCAAAATGGAAAATAAATATATTTTAAAGCTCTATCAGATGTTACTATTCAGAAATTCAAATTTAATTTGTTCGACCCTTAACTAACTTAAAAATCTGTTCTTTGACCATAAAAATCGTTTTAAAAACCTTAATAAGGTCAAAAACTTAAATTTTTTTTCCGAGCCACCATAAGGATAAGAAAACAAAAATTTTAATCCTAGAATTATTGAACTCTACTGTTGGATTCCTGAGATATGACTGATTACGCACACACACACACACACGGACAGGCATTTTATAAAACTGGTATATTTTCATTTTAGACACTATATAAAATATTTTTAACGTATTTCTAGAATAATTTTTTTTTACTGATACAAAGCTTCCTCTATGAGGAAGCAAAATATTTTTACGGTTATTTTTCTTACGTAATATTGTTTATGATCTTGTACTTAAAATGTACAATAGTCAGTGAAGATGACCTAGTATGCACATTTCGTTTTTTATGAAACGTTTCAGAAATGTGGGATGGACAACTTTAAAATGTTGATTGTTTAGTGACTGAAACGATGCTGAAATGTTGCTGAAACGTGAAAATGCGAGCTTTTGATTCAATTAAAGCGTTGCGGCACGTTGCTGCAACGCTTCTCAAAAGCTTCTAAATTGTTTCAAAAACTAACCTAAATTTAGTGGAAATTTTGATGAAAAATATTTTTTTTTTTTCATTTTTTTTGCAATACCTAAGTTAGGAGTAGAAAGATAATATAACGGACGGGATGGGGGTCGAGAAAAGAAAAACAGAAGACAAATAATTAATATTGCAACTACACATTTATTCCTACGCACGAACACTGATTGTATATAAAAATGTACGATGTACACCCAAGGGACGTTAATCCTTTTACCGTACTTCGCTAAATGGCAACATGGCATATTGTCTTCTCTGGATGAATAAGAGATGGCGATAGATCTGCGCGGCACCCGGACTTATGCCGGTTGAGAATAAGCCCAGCCAACATTTGTCTAAGATTTCTAAAAGAAATCTTGTAGGTCTCTTAATGTCGAGCGTTAAGATAACTTTCGGAAGTGTTTTTTGATTTCCTTCTGAACGACGTCATGACGCTAGACATTAAGTGACCTACAAGATTTCTTTCAGGAATCTTAGACAAATGTGTTTGCTGGGAGAGCACTGAGAGCGAAGCCCGCGCTGATTGGCTAACGGAGCCAGAGTCTGATTTAAGAAAAAAAGTACAACTCTGCAAAGTGCAGTTCGATAATAAGAATAAATCTCAAACTGCATATGGGCAGGTCCAGCGAGAACGGGCCACCACGCTGTATTCAACTCGCTCGTACGGGCTGGGAAAAAGCTAAAAAAATAATTTTAAAATGTACATCGATAGATTTTAATCTGCTCTCTGTAATAGTGCCCTTATTTTTTGCCCGAAATTCTTTTTTCATGGTGAAAAATGAGTTCGAAGTTCGAGACGCTTCTGTGAAATTCGCCATGGTTTTGAAAAATGAAGTTTACATTTTTCGAAAGAGCAACACTTGAACTACATCTCCACCAATTTTCAGAGTAGGATAGTAAGGAATGCGTGAATGACAAGTAAATAAAGATGTTGGCATGATGTAATCCGCGTGGTGCACGCAGTTACCGCTCGCGCTGCTGTGTGGCGCTTCGTAGTCACCAGCGAGTCTCCCGTTTGTACTATAACTATATAGTTGTCTGTCAAGCGTGGCTGACCCAATGCCAACGTCTTTATTTGTTTTTTTTTTTTCACGCATTTCTTACTATCCCACTCTGAAAATCGGTGGAGATGTAGTTCGAGTGTTGCTCTTTCGAAAAGTGTAAATTTCATTTTTCAAAACCATGGCAAATTTTACACAAGCGTCTCAAACTTCAAACTCATTTTTCACCATAAAAAAAGGGTTTCGGGCAAAAATAAGGACACCATTAGAGAAAACAGATCAAAATCTATCGATGTACATTTTGAAATTATTTTTTCAGCTTTTTCCCAGCCCGTACGAGGGAGTTGAACACAGCGTGCTCGGGTGAAAAATGCGCCGCGCGCACGAGGTGGCCCGTTCTCGCTGGACGCGCCCATATACATAATAGACTTCAGGCAGCTCAGCCTAAGAACCAAAAGGGCAACAATTAATGAAATTTAAAATTATTTACTATTAAAATGATAATTAATGAAAAACATTACAAGGACAAGCAAAATTGGTCATAAGCTACATTTAGTAAATAAATAACCCAATAGACTTCAACCCAATACCTCAGGAACAAAAATTGTTTAACTTGTAAATTATTTATTGTCATTATCAATCCTAATTAGTAAAAAAAAATTTAGGACAGGCAACAAATACTTAATAACTTAAAACATTTGACCATTAGCCTCATTACTGGTGGAAAAGTATTTATGATTGCCCAAATATCACAGTAACTCAATAGTTGTAAGTCTTAGTACTTTAATTAAATTATTAAGTAGCGCAGACACCCAAGCGTATTTGGTATCATTTATTTTGCATATTAAAAATTTATCTGCTGGGGATCAGTTCCTCGAATTATAGATAATTTATTTGATGAACTCAAGAACCGATAATCAAGCATAGCACCTTACTACTCCGAGTGAAAAATTATGCAGTTATTCCATAGAGAGCGCAAATGCGACAGATCTATACGACTTGCTATGCACTGGTAGTATGGTTTCCGTAGCCTTAGTGCAAAGAGCCGATTGCTTGAATTTATCGACTACAGCGATGACTGAAACTTATACAGCGACGATGGAGTTGTTCCAAAAGTTGACTTACGCATTTATACCCCTACTCCCTTAGCATAGCAAAGAAGGCTCTGCCAGTTCGTATATCTATATATCCGCTATGTTAGGGGAGTGGGCAAACGCAAGGTGACTTTTCAGAAAAATTCCATTGCCGCTATGCATTTTAGTCATCACTGTAGTCCATATGTTCAAGCAAACAGCTCCATGCACTAAAGTCATGGTAACTATACTAAATGTGCGTTGCAAGTCATATGTTTGTCGCATTTACGCTCGCTATGAGATAACTGCGCATGATTTTTTTCTCCGAGTAGTGACGTTATATGCTTGAGTATTAGTACTTTAGTTCTTCGAATAAATTATCTATGATTCGAGAAACTAATCCCAAGTAACCCAAAGCGTTCCAATGTCTGAACTTTTTATTGTTGAATAAATTATTTTTATGCGAAGTAAATAATACCCTGCGACAAAATACGCTCTGGGGCCTATAGTTTTTAATATTAAACAAATTATTAGTATGCACAGTAAATAGCACATAGTGACCTAATATGTTCGAGTGTTTGCACTACTTATTCAATTAACTAATGTGCTAAAACTTTAGAGTATAGAGTTATTGGGTGATATTTATTCGGGTAACTATGGATATTTTTCCTACCTATAATAAGGCTAAAGGTCAATTGTTTTAGGTTATCGAGTATTTGTTGCTTGTCCTTCAAAAATATATTGAATAATTATTATTATTTTTTTCGACAATGAATAGTTTTTCATTTAATTATCTGTTGCTTCAAAAAAACCACATAGGATTCCCACATAAGTTTCCCATACTGGAAACCACACAGGAAACCCATGTGGGAATTTGAGACAATCACCACATGGGTTTCCTATGTGGGAAAGCAACGTGGCAAAGTCGTATTATTTTATTGCAAAAATAAGAAATTTGTTTGCAACTTATTTCTGCAATGTAATATTTCGTCTTTGACACATTGTTTTCCCACATCAGTTCCCCACATGGATTTCCTATGTGGGTTTCCCATGTCGGAAACCTATGTGGGGAACCGATGTGGGAAAAAAATGAGTCTAAGACGAAATATTTAATTTTAGAAATGAGTTTCAATTAAATTTTTCTCATTCTTGTAATAAAATAATTCGACTTTGCCACGTTATTTGCCACGTTGTTTGCCATGTGGTATTTGTCTCAAATCCCCACATGGGTTTCCTATGTGGTTTCCAGTATGGGAAACACATGTGGGAATCCTATGTGGTTTTTTCGAGCGAGATGTTATTAGGTTGTTCAGTTGAATTTGCTTGGGACCAACTTTTTGGCGTGTCTTTTCAATTTTTTTTTATTTATTATTTTTTTAACAATACCGAATTATCATTTTAATTATTGATGTCTTCTGGGTTATAAGGTAAAAAACTATTTTTTTATTTGGTAACAGTTGCTTGGTATTAATTTTCTTTCTTTTCCTCATAATGTTTTTTATTGATTATCGTTTTTAATAATCAATAATTTAAAACTTCATGATTTATCGATTCCTGGGTTGTTAGGCTGATCTGGTTGAAGTCTCCCACCTAGCACTGTACGTTTTTGAAACGTCTCAGAAACGTAAATTCTGAACCATTGAAACGTTTCCTTAAGAGAGTTGAAAACGTTTCTGAAACGTTTTTGGACCCTTCTTTTGTCCGCTTCGGTTAATAAAAAGGAGATATCTGAAACGTCTCTGGAACGTTTCTGAAACGGTTTTGGAACGTATCTTATTATTAATTCATTTATAGCAAAAAAAATTATTTTAAAATTGTTTTAAATGTATTAACACTCATACCAGGGGATTTAAAAAGAAGCGGCAATAATATAAATATAAAAATAAAAATAAAAAATGCCGAAGGTAGGATTCGACCTCGCGCCGCAAGATTGCCAGGCGAGCATCTTATCCACTTGGCCAGAGTGGATGAGATACAGGCGGAGTTATTTTGGTCCACATAAGGTGCAATAGCAATTCATCTTATTTTTTCTAATTGTTAAAAGTAACTAAACAATTAGTCAAATCCTATCTCATTCTTGCAAATTAACATCATTTTTAAAATCAGAATTGACAGTATAAGTACTAAGTAAGAGGGACGTCACTTCCTATAAGAGTACCTATAATTACCTTCAAAAGTTTTATCAAGGAAATTCTTAAACATTGAGTTACATGGATACTATTTCCTAGAAGATTTATAGCCTATCAGTAATCAAGTGCGATGCCCAGGTATAAATGCATGCCGGAAATAATGTCCAGGTGATGCGCATCAGAAAGTTACATTTCTTTGACTTTTTCCCAGGACAAAATATTAGACGATTGCATGTCTGGAAGGTTAAAAAGTCTACCTTCCTGCAGCACTTAACCTAGACATCATCTTCAGAGTGCACTTATACCTGGACATCGCACTTGATTGCTAAGAGGC
>JAPYYV010020848.1:0-13352 GCA_030522625.1 Copidosoma aretas
CATGGAAAAGAGAATCAGCAACCGATACAGTGGTATTTTATATATTTTTGATGGTCCTGAATAATATACGTGGCAACGTCACTAACGACGTTACACGATGACGCTCCGGCCACCCTTTTTCCCATCTTTCGCCGTGGCTGGTTGCGCAGTTTTTTAATATTCAAAAAAAAAAAAATAAGCTCTCGACGCGCGATAATTCAATGCGCCGTCCAAAGTGAAAGGATCCGCACACCCACCGGAGAGGGGCCTTCCGTATCGATCCGCCACCACCATCCTCGCCCGGCAGCCGCGGAGTGAATAAAAAAACAAGCTGGTGCACGAACGAGCGCCCGCCGCGGCTGCATCTTCGAGAACCTCCTCACTCGTGCAACGACACACCTGCACTACCTGCAACCGATCATACCGTCCTCCGAATGCCGCTGCTGCCGATTCGTAATTCGATCGCAACAACGGCATTGAACTCCGGCGCGTGACGCGGGGGCAAAAAGGGAGGAAAAATAGTGAACTCGGAGGGGGAGAGAGGAAAAAAAAAAAGTAAAAGAATGTCGTCGACGAACTCGTCCATGAAACGTGTGCGCAAGCTACCGCCGAGGCCGAAGATCAAGCTGCCGGCGCCCGGGCGGTTTCACTATCCCCCGACGTCGATGGCCTACGTGACGACGCCCTACGGACAGACCTCGGTGCCCCTGACCCCGGTCGCGGGACAGCCCACGACCATCGTCTTTTCGAACAAGACGAGCGAATTCGTGCTCGAGCAGATCAAGGGATTCAAGGACTGGACCAAGTCCGGGCTGAGCGTCGGGGAGAAGTGCGCCTTTTGGATTTACGACAAGGTAGGCTCCTCTCATTGCATCAGATCTTTTTTCGTTTTTGCCTTTGGTCCTCTGGCCTCGTTGGACCGACATTTTCTTGGAGACTAATTTACTCTCCGAGGAATTCGTCGGAAAGATGTTGGAAAGATCCCGTGCTTTCGTTATATACTGGTGTTACACGATTATTGTTATGTACATGAGTGCCAGTGATTGATCATCGATGCAATGATGTATTTTTTACGAACACTGTCAAAATTAACCGTCTTCGGGTGAGAAATTTGTATCGACTAATCAAACACCATGTTTTTGAAAACGTTTTTTAACAAAGAAAATTATTATCTCATCAAAACGAGGAACAGCTGATTAACTTACGAATACACGTACCAAACGATACCACAACAATATCATGTGAATCATAATCCTCACATATACGTATATTTCACTGTAAACGCGGAAGCACCGCAGTTTTTCTCAACATCTCTCCGATTCCGACATGAATAATCAACCACATCGATTAATACGATATTATTCGAATAATTTTTCTTGGAGTATAATCGATGCATGGATCTTAATGGCTCGATTATCCAGTATAATAGCAGTGTATTTCAATCGTCGCTCCGGATAACGCACCGCAGCAAATTTAACGAGCTCGAGACGAAGATTCACGCTCAAAGAGCTCTCTCCATCGTTGATAAAATAGAAAAAAAAAAAAAAAAAACACACCAAACGAAACGTGTTTGAACACCCGAGAAGCTCCAAAATGAAAATTTTACCGCGCAAACCGATCGTCTGACCAATGATGCTCATTACTACTTGCCGTTCGCTCCGTGACGCGCGCGCCAGCTGTCGGCCGCGCGGTGAAAAAATTCGATCAGCGGAGTTCGGCATCAAAAATACACATCCCGTCATTCCCGTCCCCCCCTCACTCTCAATGACACTTTTCCCACCGCCATAAACATGTATACTTGTATACACTCTCCTCCTCCGCGACTCTCACGCTCGTTCGCACCTCGCGCGAAATAGGTCAATCGACACGCGCCGGCACAACTTTATTCCCCGTCTATTTATCCATCCGCGCGTCTCCCTCCTCCTCCTCCTCCTCCTCCTCCTCCTCCTTCTCCTCTGATAATCCGTGGTCGCGCGAATAATAACGGTATATAAATATATTACATCGCACACATCCTCCAAGCGGCGCTGACGCACCGCGCGGTCCGCGACACGCGTAACCGTACATATATACACATTCGCACTCTGGTCGGGGAAAAAAAATGCGCCGCGACGCGCACGCGCACCCCTTTCCTATTTACCGCGCGTGTTGTACGTGTACCCGGCTTTCTGCATTAATCCTGGAGCCCGGCCAGAATTTAATGGTCTCGAAATACTTTGGTCCATCGTTTACCCACCGCGTCCACCCGCGCCGGCCCCGCTGCGGTACGTGTGTGCAGCATCGAGAGCTGACTCCCGGCTCCTCGGCTTTGTTTTGTTTTGTTTTGTTTGTTTTTTTTCTCCAACAGCTGCAACAACGGTGTACAGCGGCACGCCGAATCGGAGCAGGCCCTTTTGTTTTTGTTTCACGAAAAGGGTACGGAGGTGATTGCAAGTACACGGTCCGTCGGTCGGGACGTTTCGGTCGTCGAGCCCCCCCTGGACCTGTACTCAATAATGCGCCCGGGCCTCCAGGGGCGAGTCTTTCCCTGCAGATTTCCCGCGCGCTACCGCTCTCCGTCCGACACCTATCGCTCGGTCGCTGCCCGTGTCGTTGCTTATTCTTATTATTCTTATTATTATTATTATCAACGAGTCTCGTCGAGTAGGTTACTGGCTGTATGTAGGCCTCGCGGCGAACAACTTTCCGCTCGTCCACGCACATAAGAAGCGTTTACGAACAAGGCTGCAGCCCCTATACATATTCCATGACTCACTCGCCTGTCTATACGTCTCTGTTTTAGCTGAACAAAATTGACGTGCGACGAGTGTTGTAAAATACCAGCGGACCCAGTTAGGTTTGCTGCTTTTGGCTCGGAGGAAAAAAAGGAAAAAATATTATCTTACTCGTGTTCAGAACCTGCACTCCAAAATATAGCGGGTCCATGATAAACAATGTTCAATATGTAATGCATACATGTGTATATAATTATACAAGACAAAAATGTTAATTTGTGCTCAAGGTCAGCTCGTGGAGCAAGAGGTGGTTCACGCACATATTTCTCTTCTTCGTCCTCTTCCTCTACAGCATACTGGGCGCCTTTCTATTCAAATCCATCGAGGGCAAGCACGAGAGCGCCCTACAGGTGGACATCAAGCAGGAGAGGTGGGTTGTATATCAACGTATCATCATCATCATCATCATCATCATCATCATCATCGTCACCACGCAGCTTTCGTTCAAAGCATCCCGGCCAGTGCCATCGCGCGTGTACACCAAAGTCTTCCCTCTACAATCGAGCCGCATGTTTCGGAGAAGCCGCGCTCCGACGCCCCATCATCTGTCCCATTAATCCGCGAACGCGTATATAAAAGCGCTGCTGCTGATGAGCTCGTCCCTCGCGTGAACCCGAAAACGCGATGCACAAGCCGATTTCGCGCGTAGCACTGTATTGTACGTAACGTACCCAGCTGCTGCCGCGTCCGCCCGTCGAACGCAGTCCTTGCTGGATCAGCGGGGGATCCCGATCGAGCCGTAGACCACGAGGAATTTAAACTTTGCTCGCGCGATCCAAGCTTCTCACCGATGGGTGCTCCGGTCCATAATATGCATCCATCGATTTTGCGCGCACGTGCCTGCGTGATAAACGCGGAGGCTTCGCTAATCCTCGGGGATGGTACATTACACGCGCGTCCGTGCGCGCGCGACGGAGTCGTACGGTGTATGATCGCGGGCGGCGTTGCAACGCGGATGCCAAGGATCGGCACGAATCGTCCATCGTACATCGCACGCGCCGTGAGAATCGGCGTCCTTTTTTTTAATCCTTTATGACTCGTCGAGCGGGAGCGAGCCACCGCGCGGCCGATGGGTGTGTTTTTTCCCGGAAGAGTCAGCGGGCGAGAAAGAGGACGCGAGCGAATCGGGCGGACCAGCGGCGGTTGAATTCAAATCGGGCGTCCTGCGCGTGGGTATTATTCTTCTTCTCGTGCACACAGACGAATAATCGCGCCAGGAGGAATGAATTATACACGTCCATCCGGCGTGTTTGCTCGCGTTAAACGCGCGATGGGAATAGAGCGGGGCGTTTCGAGGGGGCCGAATGAAACCGTGCACGAACGCGCCAAACACGGCAATGATAATCAGCAAATAACATGCTCTGCTGATTATTAGTTCAGTACGAATGAGGAACTAGGTTTCGGCCGGTCGATGTATTATTCACCGATTCGGCGGGGCAAATCATGCTGGATGTTGTTGGACATTAAGACAGTGGTTCCAACGTTGAATTATTGTTCTTACCGTGGTTACGGACTCGCGGTCTTCCTTTACCATAAACTGAGCCAAGGAGAAAAGAAAAATAATCACCAGCCCACTGTAAATCGGCGGCGTTCTGGCGTCCATGGAATCTTTGTGCCGTTTGCAACCTAGTTTTTATCGTGTTCGATCGATGAAAATTAAGGATTCGACACGAGCAAAATTTGGTTGCAAACGGTGAAAAATACCATAAAACTCCATGGATGAATTATTGTGATTTTTTTTTTTTTTTTTTTTTTCCTCTCGATCTCGTTGAATATTTACTGCTGCTGTACCTACCATTTGTCCCGCGTCCATTATTTTAACGATCAGCAATATTCCTGCGGTGCCGCTGTTCGAGCTTTTCGCAAACGTGTATGCACGATTTTCAGAATCCATGTGCTTCCGCTCTAATTTTCGCATCGCCTCTCTTTGAAAAAAAAAAAAGCGCACGCGCTCCGAAAACCCCTCAAAAAAAAAAAAAAAAAAAAAAAAAAAAAAAAAAAAAAAAAAAAAAAAAAAAAAAAAAAAAAAAAAATGAAAAAAAATCGCACGCGAACCCGCGGAGTCTACGTACAGCCTCGGGACTCGGGTTAAGGTCTCGCGCCCCGCGCAATCGAGATAAAACACGCCAGTGTGTCCCCCGTATATAATATATCATACGCCTGTACTGCAGTGGCAGTGGCTGGACTCTCGATTTCACTTTCCCGCAGTCGACTGAATTATCGAAAGTTCCGGCTCGTTTTCTCGGTCCGATCAGCTTTATATATTACGTACAAGCGCATCTATTGGGGAAGGGTGGACGAGTAATATTGTCATGCCATATACACCGACGAATCGAATCGCGGCCTTCTTTCATTTTTAACAACCTCAGGGGAAAGTTCCTCCTGTTCGCCGCACGGCTGACCTATAATATTGTATGCGTAGCCTTGGCTCGTGAGCTTCGGCGGGGGTGTACTTGTTGATTCTCTGCGGGAAAGCGGACGGGAGGAGGTGTGCGCGCGCGAGAGTTGGATGAGTAGTTATAATGATGGATGAAATCGTTGATTGTTTCGCGTGGAAATAATTGATCCAGTTGTAACGGAAATCCGACAATGTGGGCTGATTAATTCGATGATGAGCATCATGACGTCGATGAAGAGTTTGATTCGATATCACACAGAGTGACAAGGCACAGGTGTGCAAGATTTCATTGGTACGAGACGAGCATCGCGCGTGAAACTTATCATGCAGGCGATACCGATCGAGGGATCAATTACAGCGTTCGATTGCAAGTAGGTACTTGTACCAAAAAATTCATCGAAAAAATGTATGGTCCGACTGAAAATTCGAGTCGAGAACATTGCGAAACGGGGGGACAAGAAAAATTCAGTCGAGAGTCGGGCATGCATTATAGAGAGGAGCGTACGGCTGTGTGATATAGGGATGCAGGGGGGAGGAAAGATATAGCCGCAGCTTCCTCGCAAACTTCTTGGCCATCATACTTATGGTACTTATACGGGGAGGAAAACCAGCTCGCGGGAGCGCGGTACGTGCAGGGACGCGCAAATCGGCAGCAGCGGCGGCGGCATGTGTGCATGCATAATTGCAGCTTTCGCGTAACGCTCCCCGTTTTACTACCATTCCCCCCCCCCCCCTTCTCTCCTCTTTTTTCTTTGTTTCCCGCTATAGTAGTTCAGGGCTGAAGTAATTACGCATATAATAGTCGCGAATTTAATGCGGGTTTCGTGATTTTTACCCTCCATCACAGTTGTTTCGCGCAGCTTCGGCACGAGCATTTTGTTTTTCTTTTCTTCTTGGGACAAAGCGGTAACACTGCGTATAGCATTGGTGAAACGGACGAACAAAAAAAAAAAAAAAGAAAAAAATTGATCAAAATTTTCGCTTGCCCCACGATAAGGGACGAAATGATCCTGCGGATACGGGACCTGTGGAAGGACGAGGAGCTCCACGCGGACTCGGAAAAGTGGCAGGGCCACGCCAAGAATCAGGCAAGTAACCATCAACGAGCTAATTACAGTCGCTCAATGATTCGGAGTAGATTTTTTTGCATTTGATAAAAATCCATCAAGCTACCGACAGTATTTTAATAGGTGATGCACTACGAGGACAAGCTCTACCTGTTTCTCAAGAAACGCAACTTTCAGAGCCGGCCGGACAGCTCGAACTGGGCCTTCTGGGACGCCGTGATCTACTGCAGCACGATTTACACGACCATCGGTAAGTTTTTCGGTTTTTCCTTCTTCATCCCTACACACTCTGATCCATATTGTTCGAGCATATATTTACTGCAGAGCGACGTATATATTGCATAGACACGTTATTTTCGTACACATTTTCGCTCGAAGGAAAAAAAAAGAATTAAAAAGAAAAAAGAAATACACAAGGTGCTACCACCGAAAGACTGCACATTAACATCAGAGTTAAAATTAGTTATTACACGCGGTCTGTACGTCTCGTGAGTACAATAACTACCCACCCGTACCTGCATTGCTGTTACTGCAGCGCGGTAACCAGAAACTGCATTCTATAGCAGGAAAAAAAAAAGGAGAGCGATCGAAGCTCGGGCGAATCAGCGCACGTATATAATGTACCGTACGACGCGTCAACTCGGTCGAGCCTTGACACCTATTTTTCCCTCCAATTTCATTTACACCCCTGCGCGTTTGAATGCAATTCCAAGAGCATTGAGCTTCTCCCCGCGCAATTTCACCCCTCACTCCCCGAGAAAAACTTAATTGCTGCCCATAAACCGGCCGTCGTCGTGTATACATGGAGGTACGCGCGATCGCGTCGGTTCGATCCGCGGCGAGAAGCCGGAAAACAAAAAAAAAATTGCCAAAGACAGAGCACATCAAAGTTCAGGAGTGGGGGCTGTATGACGCCACACCTGTATAAAATCCAATGCATAGTCGACTGCAGGTATGACACGTATCTGCGTCAGTTTGCATTTGTATGAAAAAAAAGGAAAAATGCGTGTCGAACTATTTATTGATGGTCCACCTGATGTACCCAATCGATTTAGAAAAAAAAATTTACGCTCCAAGAAACCTATTACTCGCTTCGAGGGGACGTCCTCTCTATGCACACACATATATATATATATATACAGTATATACACATATACTTGGAAGGATCAAAGCGCGCGTTCGACGAGGCGATTCTCCGAGGAACGGGGCGCCAAATCGACGCGGGGATTCCAGCGGGTAAATAAGTAAGAGTGTGCTCTCTGCAGGCGTTCTCCGCGAAAATCGTTTCCCCGGGTGAAATCCATCGTGTATCGGAGGGAGCGTATTAGCCCGATGGGCTTTGGAGAATCGGAAAGTGCACTCGATAATAAAGTTTACACGGTTCTCGGTGTACAGCAGGTCGCCGCGCTGCGTTGACCTAACATCATGTACAGGAATGTATGTATAAACCTATCGAACCGTTCACATTATTGGTTGATGGTAATCCACAAGAAATTCATAATAGAATATTCTAAAAAACTTCCGAATTACATCCACAGCTCGAGAACGATTTTGAAATTCCGATGAAATCCAGAAGGGTTGAGAAAATTTGATCACCATCTGCGGATATCATTATTGCAAATCACATGAAAATAGGAATATTCGAAAAAGCGGCACTAAAGGCGTCTGAAATAGCATACTGGTTTTCTACGCATTTCTGACGCAGAATTTTTCTACAATGGATAGGAGTGTGAGATTTTTCACAGCGAGATGTCAAAAGAGTGAAGTTTGAACGCTCATATCTTAAAAACTGCACTAGCAATACATCCAAGGATTTCTACATATATCTGGTGACTATAGACAAGCCTTAATCCTGAGTTTCAAAAAAATCTGACACACAAGTCGATTTCAGCATCAACTTCCTCAACGGAGTTCTCCCCCAGAATCAGCGGAAAAACGAGCGCACCAGCAACATCTGTAGGTGCAATTATAAGATTCATCATCATCGTATGTGTATAGGTGCACGCGCGACTCATGAGAAACGGAGCAAAGACGCAAAGACCGAGGGTTCAGTCCGTATAAATACCTATAATACAACGCGTACGCACGCGCGGATATCCGTCTATTTTGGCGCATTGGTGTATTTCCAGCTCACGCGGTATGCGTGTTTCGGTACACCCCCCTTTTCTCCCGGGCTCCTTTGCGCCTCTCCGGTGAGTGACACGATACGATAAGTGCGGGTTTTGGCGCGGGTTGCGCAACGCGCGTCTTCCCCTCTCCCTTTATCTCTCTAGGGTTGCTAATAGGTGTATTCATAAGTATGAGATTTTATCACAAAAGAGTAGATGAACGCGGGTATGCATGTATATATACAGACGCTAAACGTGTTTTCTAAAAGAAGGTTGGGCCATTTCGAAAGGTGGGCGTTGGGTTTCATTGCCAGAGTGAAAGAGATGCCGGGGAGAAGAGGAGGAGAAAAATGTTGGGTCGACCCCTTTGTTTTTGGAGCTAAAGGCTTTTTTGACAGCTGTTACTGGTACAGCATAGGCTCGGGTTAAAAATAGTTAGCCAGCGCGAAGAGTCGTGCGCATCGAGTCGTCGAACTCGGGGGTGAAAAGAAAACCGATGTACCCGCTGTGCGCGCACGTCAGCTGCAGAGGTTTTTTCGTTTCCGCGGCTTTCTTTGGCCTTGGGTTTTTTTTTTTTTTTAAGAACTAATGCTCCCCCTCCGATGGCTGGGATGAATAGGAAAATGATAGTAGAGTCACCGGCCGAATGATGAAACAAAAAAAAAAAAGGCAGGAAGCGCGCGCCCGTTCAGACCTCGCATTAATGCCCAGCCAGCCGGAATATGTAGAGCGGGGAGGAAAAGTAGCATACGTATGTATAACGTACGGGTTCTTTTTCATGATTCCGCTACTATTCACGTTTTCGGCCAAATATTCGAGATGCAGCTTCGGAGTTGTATCATTATCCTTCCCAGAGAGAGCGTGTCAGCTCTCTTTGCACACATACGGGTCATTTCACGAGAAACGGTGTATTTTGGCGTGAAAAATATATGATTATCAAAATTTAGTGTTTATCATTCATTTATTATTTCCTCTATGTTATGTGAGCTGAAAATCAAGTGGAAACTTATTAGCCCTGCTCTATTGTCATTTTTCAAAAACATGTTAATTTACATGCACTGAAAAAAAAAATTACCTGATCCAAGAAAATGTTTACTGAAATAGTTCCAAGTAATTAAAATCTTGAAACAAGTATATGTTTGTTTACTATTAGTATATTTTCTTGTTCTAAACGAATATTTTCTGGGTGTAAGAAAATATGAGCTTCTGTAAAGAAAATTACTCTCTTGGAACTATTCTAGTAAATATTTTCTTAAATTTAGTGTTTTTTTTTTTCAGTGTGAGATTTTTTAAAAACTGCAGGTCTGTCATTACCGTAATAGTACTTATTGGCAATTCTGAATCCTCAATCAGGAATTTTTAATGAAATTTTGTTTGGTACATCTGGCTCACCAGAAGCCTTTGTATTCTACAGTCAGCTAATTGATCATTTAAAGTACCTCTGAGATCACAGGTATCACGGTAATGACCTCAATGACACTACGACTAGCCACATTCGAATGTCTCGTTAAAAACATTGGTTGATATGCTTGTTCGCTATACTATACAAAATAGTCAAATCAAACCGTCAAAGAATGGACCACTTGGACCAACTCAATCGTCTCGTTCAATTCAAAAGTGTCAAAACTATAGGCTTCACAATTGGAATGCCTTTTACACTTTCAGAAAATCATTTTATCTTTCAAAACTAGTAGAAAGGGTGCTACACGGTTCAGATTTTTGAAAAATACAGCTTCAAAAAATTAGAAAGTTACACACAGGCAGTATTAGCCGCTAGAAATGAAAATTTGTAATGTATCTCATTATGGTCATGACATTTTAACCTGTTTTTTCCATCTTACGGCCACGACAAATATTTTTTCGACTTTATTTTACAAGAGCTATTTAGAGAAAATTAGTTTACACTATTTAAAAAAAGTTTCGACTCATAAATAATGAAATGCGTTGTTTATAAACATATAGACTTCATGAAATGTCGCAGTTTTTGTGAAATGGCTCATATACGTTATTAATAACTACTCTGATTAAGCTTCGAGTGTTGGCAATGATATTTCATTGGTGGTCAATTATTCATCAACGTTTATTAATTTATTCATGTGTTTATTATATAATAAAATACTTAAATATAAAAACAATATCTTTTTATAACTTATTATCTTATTACATTATATCTGTGTACGTTATTAAAAACATCTTTTATTTAAGTTTCAAGTGTAAGATAAGTTTATAATGATAATATCCTTGATGCATATATCGACGATGCCGATGCATAATATCCTTGTTTCATACTTGGTTGTTGATCGTTCACTGCTCAGTATAATACGTGTTCACTCGATGGATG
This sequence comes from Copidosoma aretas, assembly GCA_030522625.1. NCBI lineage: Eukaryota > Metazoa > Arthropoda > Insecta > Hymenoptera > Encyrtidae > Copidosoma > Copidosoma aretas. The sequence goes on from JAPYYV010020848.1 coordinate 10,668, forward strand.
ACTAGATCACACTGTAATCAAAGCATCAGGTGAGATGATGCGCAGCTCATTGCGCAGTATATAGTGCGCAGCTCAGCTAGGTCACTGACCACTGACTCATTCAGCTGACTAAGCCTAACTAAGCTCACAGTGTGGCCTAACTAAGCTCACAGTGTGGTGTAGTCATTCGTCAAGTGAAGACGTTTATTGTACCGAGCAGTAAGCGATCAACAACAGACAAAGAAATAAGAAGATTATGTTTCGTGAGTAGACTCATCTTGCACTTGAAACTTAAATAAAGTAGTTTTTGATAACGTATATGCAAAAAGTATAATTATATAATATAATAAGTAATACAAGTAACCCAATAATAATGTATACATAGTAAATTCAATAATTTTACTGCAAAATATGTACATAAGTCCTTTCACGAAAAACGGGATATTTTAGTGTGTGAAATAAGATTTTCAAAATTTAGTGTTTAGAATATATATATATATATTTTAAATGTTATGTGAGGTCTAAACTAGCTGTAAACTTTTGGGCCTAGCGTCATTTTTCGAAAACACATGTTAACTGAAATGGGATTTAAAAAAAAATTCAATGAAGCATTACGGTAGTGACAGGTCTGTCACTACCGTAATGGTACTTTTTTGGCAATTTTGTTCAACAAAAATTTAGTTTGTCACATATGCCCCCACAAGACACCTTCGTACACAATAGTTACCTAATCGATAATTTAAAATACATTCAAGATCAGGGGTATTACGGTAATGACCGCTTGTTTTTGTCAGCATAACTCTCTATATTCACGATAAGACTACGACTAGCCGCGTTAAAATTTCTAGTTGAACAAAATTGGTTGATATGCTTGTTCGCTCTACCATACAAAATGGTCGAATTCAAGTCCCTAAACATTTATCACTTATTCTAAAAATTCACTTGTCGCTTCACAAATGAAAAGGGCTACCTAGAGAAAATTCGTTTACACCGTTTGAAAAAAGTTTTGACTGAAAGGAATTGAACACAGGCTTCATGAAATATCGAAGTTTTTGTAAAATGTATCTGCTGAGCGGAGCTTTTTTGGGTGTACGGCGTTTCTCAAAATTCCCGTAAAAGCGCGGATGTTCGACGCGACTATTTCGTCTGGTCGATGAGCTGCGTGATAGAAAACAATGCTCAAACATTTGTAAAAAAATAACCCGTCGTGTTGACCGATGGTCGCCGATATAAGACTCCGTCGACCCCACGGGCGTTACGTGAAAAATAGAATCCCGGCCACAGTATTACTAAAATGAGTGCCATTCAACGCCGAGCTCCCCTGAGCCTGCATTATTCGCCTCCTCTGTGCCCTTCGGACCCCCCCCAGGTCATCAAAAATGCCCGCGCTGCATTCTTCAAACCCAACCCGCAGCATCGAGTGAAGTTTTGAAAAGCAAAGGCCCCGGGTGTTTTTTTTTTCCTCTTCAACTCTGTGCTTCCATACTGTTTCAACTGTCTGTATACCTATGTACCTAAGCAACGGCAGCTGGAACGGGATTTAAAATTGAAATTTCACAAAGTAATACGCGGAACGCGCATCTCTCGACTCGTCGTAAAATATACGCGGAGGGCGAAAGTCAGGACGCGCGAGCGCGCGGTGTTCCAGTTGCGGCATTTTATCTGCGTTATACACACTCTTGGGAGGAAGAAATTGTTTCGCAGCGAGAGAACGAAAAGAGTCGGGGAAAGGTGTACGGAGCCGCGTTGCACCATGGATTGAATGATACCTGCAGGTGTGTGTTTTATTTGTACAACGCCACGGTATTAACGAGCGAAATGGAAAAAAAAAAACGTCAGCTCAACTCGATGTACAGGCATCCAGACGCAAACTACATCCTATCTGTTGTACGCCCGTCATGGTACAACGTTGCGGTACGGTGTCCGCATACAAAAAGTACCCTTGTACCCCACTTACTGGCGAGGGATACAGGTAGTTGGGGTTAATGATACCTACTGTATATACACTTGCGGAGCCTGCAGTTGATACGAGTGTGGAGCCGCGGGGGCGGAAGTACTTACTTCACTTTGGACTCGGCTGCAGCCGGGTTAGCCGCCCCCTCATATATAACGGCCGAATCGCTTGGCTGTGGCGGTCGCTGCACGCGGGGCTGACGGCTTTTTTTTCCTACGTATGATCCTTTCCCCTTTTCGTAAAAAAATGAAATATACAGCCCGCGCGGAGTGTTTGTCGGAAATTTTAATTGAAAAAGTTATTGTCCTCGAGGGGGGGGGTTGACTTTTCGCTCTATTTAGTGCACCCGTGCACGCACACTGCAGGAGCAAGGAGAGCCGAGGAGGTCTTGAAACTCTATAACGAGGAGTTACGGCCGCGGGAAAAGTTGGCGCGCCTATGGCGTACGGTTCGCGACTCGTAGAGTTGCTCTCGAAAAACAGTTCGCGAAAAACCTTTGAGCTTCATTATTCTCAACTGTATTACATGTAACAAGGTTGATGGCCCGATCATCGATCGTTTTGTCGTTTGGGCACCGAACAATGATACCGTTGGTTCAAAATCAGCGGAAATGTAACGGGGCCGTTCGAAAGAAACGTTATTAATGTCCTTGCTCTGCGAATCGCCGTGGACGAGAAAACGGCGGATCGACAGATCAAAATAAAACGCGCGTACCATCGTACGTCTTGATTTTCTCGTCGCTGCACATAACT
>JAPYYV010020849.1:0-25283 GCA_030522625.1 Copidosoma aretas
GGGGGAGGGCGCAAAAAAAAAAAAAGGAGTCGCTCGGTCGCCGGGTCGTCGTCGTCGGCGTCAGGGAGCGGCACGCGCCAGTGGCCGTGCATATCGTACGGTGCAGCCTCGCCAGCGCACGCATGTATACACATACATCACGGGCGGACACTCGGACAGTAGCATCAACTGGCGCGTATACATGTGTGCTACAGCGTGTGCCCTGTACGCCCGCAGCCGCGGATCAATGCGCGGCGCGAATAGCGGGAGTTTCGCGCCCGAGAGAACGCGTGCGGGGGGTGTAGGATTTAGAGGGCTTCCCGCGCTCCCCGACCCTCGGACGCGTAATTGCTTATTTTCCCTTTCTGCCTCGCCCCGCCTTCCTCCCCCTGTACACTTGCGTAACCCATATTTTACCATATCGGCGCGCCCTCCCGGGTCGTTCGTTAATTGCTGGCGATATGCAACGTTCCTGCGCTCCCCGATCGGAGACGCCGGCAATTTTCATTTGGACTCAACTGCTGAGTAACGAATCGGGGATGGGTGATGTATATACGAGCGCGCGCGCGCGCCAGTCATTAAAAAGTAATCCATCGTCCAGGGTTCCCCGGGCGGCGCTCTATATACAACCGCGGACGGGCAGAATGGGATCAAATGCCCGTAATGTTATACGTTCAGGGAGCAGCGTCCCCGGGTGTTTGTATTAAAGTATTCATGCGCGGTTATAGCACACATGTATGATTAATTCGCGGGTGGGGGGGGGGGGGGGGGCGGGGGGGCGGAAAGTGTGAAACAGAGCCGACGGGAGCGGATTATTCCATCGGGGATAAAAAGTATCCTTTTGGCCTGTAATACCGCTCTGTTACGGTCATTCGAGCAATTTCACAGAGTGCACACGCGGGGCGGTTATATTATACACTGCGCGTGTGCGCAGGCACGGCTCGGCGGGCAAACGAGTTGCTTTGTTAGCGAAATTCGCTGAATATCGTAAATTGTCTTTTTCGTGGATTGTCGCGCCCCCCGAATCGTACTCTGATTTTTCAACCGATCGACCCGTCGTCGATCAACTCGGCTGCGATTATGCGTTAATGACCGACGATCGATTGATTAATACAGTCGTTCCAGCATTTCGCGCGATTGAACTTTCAACGACGCAAAAAGTTCACGGGGCGTGACGCGTGTACCGCTGCGCTGAGATCTATATACACTCGTTGTGAAACGGCGTTTCACCATGTCAGCTTCGCTCCACCGTAACCCCGAGGAAATCAAAGACGTCCGCGGTAATTTTCAGCGATCAGTTTATCCGCGATTAGGAAGCGCGGGGACGGAGTGTGCCGAGGAACGAGAATCCCCGCGGTAATTGCAGGCCGCGGCTCTCGGTCTTTTTTCCCCCCTCCCGTGCCGTCTCGATTCTCCCTCGCTTTTTCATCCGAGCTTTGGCCGTACCCCCGCCGGCGGCCCGTCGGAATCAATCAGCCGGTGCATCCGCGCACAGTCTGCCTATATCGAGCGGAAAATTGCGGAAAACGCGGCTCTGCCTTTGTGCCCCTCCCTGCGCTGCGCCCCTTTTTCTTGTCTCCCGTTCCACCGCCTCCCGCTGCCCATGCAGATTAGAGCGCACGGAATTTTATTTCCCGCGAACGGGGATTGCGTCTCCTGAGGCTACGAGTGGCACGTTGGTTGTACACGATTCTGGCAAAGTACGCTACATTCTTCCAAAAGTGCCGACGCGCGATCGCACGAACACGACGAAATGGAACCTGCGACCGCGCGTTGGCATCGGAAAAGACCGTGCGGTTTTGATGTACCACCGCCGGCCACGAGGACGAGGCCCGACCGCACGCCAAACTCCCCTCTCCAAGAATTTCGCCCGTCCCTGCAGTGTTTGCACGCGTTCTCTCTTTCTCTGCTGCGCGAACGAATGCCCGGGGGAAAATACGTGCATTTTTTCCGCGCCCCATTTAATTAGGCGAAATGAAAAATCGGGGGAATCCGTTAATGAGTGTTTTTTTTTCGGGGGAATGGCGCAGTAGTACTCCACCTGCAGGGAGTGCACCGAAGAGGGGGGCAATACTTGGAGCGCAAATTGATGGAGTTATGTTTGCCCCGAAATTCCGGAGCGGGAGAATCATGCAAATTAACGCGATATTTCACCCGGTGTAGACATTTCATTTTAGCGCCCTCGTCCTCTTTAGGCTAAACGCTCGCCAGACGACCCGAATAATTGGATTCCTTTGCCAGCCGTGGGTTATTAGAGGGAGAGAGAGAAAAAAAAAAGTCGAGAACGTGCCCAAAATGAAAATAAACCCCGTTGCCAACGCGATTAGTTCGAGCCGTGATGACCTTGGAGAGAAAAAAAAAAAAAAAAATACAACTAAAAACCTGCACTTGACAAGCCGTGTCAAGAGCTCTGAGAATTTACGTAATCGGGGAGTAAAAAGAAGAATAGTAATAATCCATCGATGTACCCGCAGCGGAGAGAATCGGTTTTCATTGTTTCGCGAGCTGGTTTTTTTTCCGTTCCATTGAAACTCATGAGAACGTTGGTGATGGCTGTGACGCGTACTGACAATAGTACTTCCAAGCGATCCTTTTACTTATTCACAAAAGTCTTTAAGTATTACAGTTCTCCAGCTTTGTACACTTGTATTCGTCGAAGAAGGAAGATATCGGTCGAAGGAGGAGAAAAACTACTCACGAGGGTGTGATTGGTCACCAGGAGGGAGACAGTGTTGTTGGAGGTGTCGAGCAGGGCGAGGGAGCCGTCGTCAGCCTGGTAGACAAATTTATCGTGCGTGATCCACGTGGGTGGTAGCCTGTAGGGTGTCAGATCGCCGTGCAGGCATTCCTGCAACGTCAGACGCCGTCCGCTCCAGTACAAAAGTTCATCGACGTACCTGTGCGTAAGAACAATCAAATCCGAATTCTCTCGACACTCCAGAGTATTATTACTTATCATTATTATTATTGTCATCCACTCGTATATACGCACCCGAGCAGGTAGATGGCCGTGACGATGCCGGCAATTATGACGCCGATGACCAATAGGGAGAAGACGATGCTTCGCCAGTTGTGCCCGCCATCCGAGTACGTCAAGTCCTGAAACACGGGGTCGAGTGAGACCGGAATGCCGCTTCGTACGCTAGCTACCACGTTGTAAACATCGAACGTCGACGCGGACAGGCTCTCGCGGCAAATTGCACAGTTGCAACAACAATAACATCAACAACAAAAACAACAACGAGCAACAGCAGATCTATTATGAACGAAAACAAAAAAAAGAAGACACAATATCCCCGGTCACGCGCAATATGCAGCAGCCCCGCGCGTAAATATCGCCCTATCGGAAGCCGATAGCTCGCCACCGCTGCTCCCCGTAATGTAAATGCGAGGGGGCGCGCGACGGCACTGTACTTTACTATAGTATATACGATAGTCGACGCACGTGAGAGGGCAAAGAATAAGCTGCTCGCACTTGGATATACGTACAACGTATACCAAACGCGTTCTGTGTATAGAGCGATGGGGGGCGGGGGGGCCCTGGGGGCACGGAGGGTAGGTATGCCCGGGAGAATTATTATCGGGCGGGGAGAAGGGGATGCTGCGGAAGACGGGGGATGGGGGGGGGGGCCCCCTCTGTAACCCAGACTCGCAGGAAATTTTCATCCCGTAGTGTATAGCGGCATAAAGACAAGACTACTGTCGGCCGATCGATTCGTGGCTTTTGGGGGGGAACTCTGAGACAGCAGCCCCGCGAGCGCCGGTCCTGAATCCCATCTTCGGTTTAATCGAGCATCCATCGCCGCGAGGGTGAGTATACGTCGAGAGAGACACCATACTGGCTGGGAGATCGAGGAAGCGTTGGCGCAATGCTGGACTCCTTTTTCCGCATCCACCGAGAGCCATCGAGCACAGGGAGCTCGAACTTTCAAAGGGGGCGAGAGGAAAAAAGAGAACGCACTTGCACCTCGGCTGCTGAATCCCAAACAGGCCGCGCTGCACCTGAACTCTACTCGTCGGCATCATCATCATCATCGCATCACCTCGATTTGGTATTCCAGGCGCGGCAGCGGCAGCCGCGCGAAACACGAAAATCGAAGGCAAAGAGAGCAGAGGCTTCTTCTCCCCTTCTTTTTCATCCCTCCCCCTTCCAGGGAGCATTTCGTGATGATGAAATGTTCGAGGAGCGGGAGGCGAGAGATCGTTACGTATGAAAAGCCACCGGGAGATACCTTCCCCCAGCTCGCTGACTTACCGCTACCGCGCGCGTTCCATTCTCTTCTACGACTCCCGGCGCCGCGTCTTCAACTTTGCGCCCGACAAATTTATCGCGGGATTCGAGTACATAAATTTTTTCAATACAAGTCTCGGCGCGCCGGTCGGGGAAGTAGTATTTTCATTCGCGTCGGGTTCTCTTCTTTCTCTTCTCGATGTTGTTCAATGATTTCGTGCCTTCGGCTTACTTTTGGCGAGGGCCGAGGTTTTTTCACCGCGGGACGAGGGGTCCTTTGAAATTTTCCCTTCCTCGGCGTTTTTCACGAAAGTGCAATTAAACGAGAAGTGGGAGCTCGAGCTGGGTATTTTCAATTAATAATCTCGGCCGAGCGCAATTTTCCGATACTCGAAGGGAGGAGGAAAAATGGCGAAAATCGTTAAAAACGACCGCACCGGGGAAAGGACGAGCGGTGTATAGGTGGCATGAAAAAACAAAGAGCGGAAGGGAGGAAAAACGAAGCACTCGAGTCCGCTCCGTTTGCTTTCATCGCCACGCGGCCAACACCCCCGACGAACCCGTGAAAATGCCCTTCGGCTCTCTGAGTTCGGAGCGCGCCCAAAAACACACACCTACCGCGTACGCGGTTGTTCGAGCACGATGGCAGGAACGGCGTTTCGCGTTAAACTATAAAAACAAAGTCGAGCGCGCCATTGACCAGTAAGTGTATACAGAGTCATTATGTTTCCCTCTTACCTCGTCATCCTCGAAATTGTTGTTACTCGCGGCTGTCATTTCTTCGGTAAAACGAGCGCAGCGGTCTAGAGCGAAGATGTCGCGGCGTCGACGACGACGACGACGACCACTGCCCGGACGAGCGACGGCTGTTTACTGCAGGTGCCGATGATAAGATACAACAACGAGAACGATACAGTGTAAGCAAGCAAGCGAGCACACGTCGGAGTCGGATCGTTCAAACACACCGCGTTGCGTCACGCGACAGAACCATAATTGAGTTATACTACTTACTTGCTTGCTTGCTTGCTTACCCCAACGGGGAGCTGCTGAGCCACGATGCACGACTTTTGTTTTATTCCCTACTGTTACGAATGCGGTTCGGCGTGCTATCGGTGGGTCGTTTGTTTATTTTGTCAAAAAAAGTAGTCGTGGAACACGAGTAACGGTCTGGAAGGATAAACGACACGGCATATGTACATCATCCGCTGTAAAAATTGCGAGCAACTTTTGCTAAACAACGCAAGCATTCATCTCGCGTATTATCTATCAATTTATTACTATACGACCGCGCCGCGGATTGTCTTGTCCAGAGCTTGCAGTAAGTTTGGTCGTGTCGTACTTACTTATGTGTATATGGACGCGGAGAACGACTGCCAATTGTGGGAACGAGAGAAAAGACTCGTTGGATTAACTGTCACCGTCGTCGAGTGTACAATATAGTATTGAAGGTGACACTCGTTAATTATGTATACAGCCTTGTCTGTTCTCTCTATCTTTTACCGTTGCCAATTGCTTGGATTATTCAACACGAGAATTTAATTTCAGGTGTGATGGAGCGATGCTCATTTGCGAGCGATGATCGACTGGAAAACGACGTCTCGTAAACACAGGAGCGCACGTGTACGACAGATGAGATTTATACAGCTCAGCTATCTGGCGAATGTCGCGCGCCGGGCGCAGACAATTCGGCCAAATGGACTCCGATGGAGGTAAATACCGCGTGAAATTGGTCGCGTTGGAGGATCCTTGGTACACAGGGCGCGCTGGTTATTGCAATTGCCGAGCAGAGTCTCCGTGCGCCGTGACTATACCCCTCGCGTCGTATCATCCGGCTCTCCGTCTTCTCTCGAGAGAAACTCCGCGAGCTGCGGACGTAAGATTTTTATGGATCCTGCCGGGCGGTTGGTGTAAACACACACATGCAACAACTATAACCCGAATCCATAAGTATACATAATACTATCACGCAAGTAGGTACCAACACTCTCGGCGGCGGCAAAACAGCTTGCACGGCCCGCGAAAGTACTTCTATAAATATTTCAAGCTCCGCGGGACAATCGCGGCTCCTGTTAAAGCGGGGCGTTTATACTTTCGGCTCAATTTTTCACAGCCCGCGGCACGAGGGTGGGCGCCATATAACAAGCTGGGTATAATTGCTCGGGGCTCTATCGGGCACGATTGTGCGCCGCCCCGAGCCGCGGCGAGTTATAATTTATTCGCCCGTACGATTATAGCCGACGGGACGAGCTGGGCAAATTAAGGTAAGTATAGGTGCTCCGACTATCACGTTTTTGCTCAAAGTTTTTTCCTGGAATCATAATCGCGCGAGTGCGATGTGTATTATCAAAAGATCCCCATATACCCGGAGCTATTTATATAAATATGCACGTTATAATCTGAGCATCAACGAACTCCATCATGCGCGCCGAATAATTGTCTCGAAATAATAACCGGCCTTTCCCCAAAGTTGTATGCAAACAGGAAGAAACATAAAAACAGGAACAACGACATGGCATTATCAAAAAGACACAGAGAGGACGAGCCATGGTTGGTTGCAGCACTCGCAGCCACGATAACAATACTGTACAATGTATAGAGGCACATCATTACAAGTAGCGGCGTCGGCTGTGACGGGCATCAGCGGCGCGTCAGCGTCAGCAGAGTATACATGTACATATAAGGTGTATTAACAGCAGCAGCGGCGATTTTACCTCTTTTACCTGGGCGGATTTGGAGCGGTCGCCGACCTGGACGGTCTCGTCGGGGGGCAGCCGCCAGGAGTTCCTCTCTATGTTGACGCTGGCGTTCATAGCGGCCTCGCTAGACTTGGCCCGAACCGGCACTCTAGGAGCCGGGAGCCGAGTTGGCGCTCATGCCGCTGCCTTGGTTCAGTATCTGCGGCAAAGGCACAAAGTACACGTATGCACATTATCATCACTATTTTTATCATCATTGTCATAACATTTTTCATGCATATTACGATTACACGACAAGTATAGGTACGAGTTTTCATGGTACAGTCATCATCGGCGGAAATCCGCTTCAGCCGGTTGCTGTGGCGCGAGGGGGTGTTGGAGTGTGGCGCGATGTGCCCCCTCTCTCTTTTTTTCATCCATGCCCTGGCGTCGGCCGTACGAGCCTTGTCCTGCCGCCGGCTAAACGTATCGAAACCCCGGCCCGTGTCCATACGTCTGAATGGGCAAAGAAAAAAGAGCGGCAACAGCAGCTCCATAATGTCCCGGCTTCTCTCTTTTTTTCCGACTATTCCCGCAGTCACAGCAGCTGCGGATCGCCGATAGTTGCGCGCGTACAATTTCTCCCGCACAACAGCAACGTTCGGGTGGCTATACCGCTCACCCCCATTTTTTGTCGAAAAACCATTCCAGACGGTGCGAATCATTTCAACACCGGTGGTTCTTACCCCAAGAGGCCCCATCCATCCGAAGCTGCCGCTCGGCGCTATCGGAATAATGAGGGGCAATAAATAGGGCTATCCGCGACGCGGCGAGGGGATGGGGGGGAGCTTTCAACGCTGCGAGGCGCTCGGCACTTTTGGCCGATACCCCATTTCTCCCCTGTCGTCGTATATTTTTCGACGCGCCGCATAATAATTCCTCGTTATCGTTAATTAATCGACGGCCGCCGCGTCCCGCCAATTCTTCGTGTGGATATATATATATACGCGCCGGTGACGTCGGCGCACGTTCCCCCCCCCCCCCCCGCCAGCCCGTTTCAATCTCGCCCGTTGCGTCAGCAGCGCGTATATATTTCGCCGGGAGGGCTTCGGATTCGAAAATAGGGTCAGTCACCCCGAACCCGCGCTCCTCTTTTATACACCGTGTCGTTGGTGAATTTTATTAACCCCATATCCTTCCGAGACACCGTAAATATCGAATGGTTTCCCGCTATAGTGGTGGTGGTGTTCGAAAAATATGAGCTCCAAGTTCGGAATTGAGCATCGGGTACAATGGATACGGATATGTAACGTAACTTTTGCTTCATCGCTACTCTATCCATCTTTATCACAGAGTGCTTATGAATGGTAAGTGTTGAAACAGTAGGATGGATTTAAACTGTCACTATAGCTGATGGGCATCATCGTACAACCCCGCGTGACTCTAGCTATCTAGGTGTAGCCCTGTCTAATGTATGAAGTTGCTCGCTGTACTGATGGTAATCTCATCGCATCCCCCCGTTGCCTCGGAAATCGAAAACGTTATAGGCTCTCGGTAAGTTTTTTTACCTTCGCGCGCAGCAAAGGAAGGAAGGAAGTTTTTAAACTTTCGAGTTTGAGCTCTCGCTAGCTTCGAGATTAAGATAGGAGAAGGCGGGCACGTCTTTCCTATTTGTGCAGGCTCATCAGAAAGTTGTTAAAAACGGGAATTCTTCATTTCGGAAGATCCGCGCGATGGATGTGAGGTGTACGAACGAAAAGAGGAAAACAAAAAAACAAAAAATAAACAAAGAGTAGAACGAGAGGGGGGAAAAAAGTTATCAGTCTCTGCTGCGAGCTTTGAATAAATTGCGCGCGTTGTACGGAGCAGCGGGAGCCGGTGTGCGCCGACTTTATCCTATAAATTTCATAATATCGACGAGGAGAAGGAGGAGGTACACGTACCGTACAGGGCTATATGTGCGCGCAGTACCGGTACATACCGGCGCTAGTTTCTCCCCCCTCGGCACGCGTAACATGCTAGCTATTGAAAAGATTTTGATGAAAAATATTAGACGTGCTCCCCCCCCGTGTGCGCGTCGCAGATATCCGATGTTTAACACGGTACAGGGGGACTAGCTCTACAACTGCGCTACCCGATGTACATATTGTAATTTAATCACGCAGGCATTCGATGTCCGGGAATGCGGTGTGTACATTTTGAAAGGGTGCCGCTGGGGAAGCTGTATGTATGCACAACACCGAGTATACAGCGCGTGAAATATGTATCGAGCAATTTTTCCGAGACACAAGTAGATTGAAACCTCGGCTGGAACTGACGGCAACGAAAGTGTTTCGTTTCGATTGACAAGCGTTGGCACCTGCATGACAACAGCAGCGGAGCGTCGATCATTATCGCGGCGATTAGCGCAAATCGCTCGACGACGGGCGGCAGTAGGTCGTGCATGAAAGGTGTCCCCAATTTGCCTGCTCCCTCTTCCCCCGCTCATTTCCGCCCCATTGACTCTCGCCCCGACAATGGCGTCTCGCCAGGAGGAAAAGAGTGCAGCTACGATCGGAACACAGAGAAGGGGAGGCGGTCGCGGAAGGACGGGCGGCAAAGTGTGGGTATAAGCTTTTCGAAGGTTCCGCGCAGAGAGCACAGAGGAGACGGAAACGCTGAGGTTCGCCCTTTCGTCGGAGAAAGGGGGGGGGGGGGTGAGCTCCTCTCTGTGCGCTCTGAACTCCGACGTGGCTCTATTTTCTCTCCCGCGCGCACTTTTGTATCGGAATAAAATGGAGGGAAGGAGCGGAGTAACTTTCTGCTGCGTTGGTGAAATGGACGCTGCAAGAGCCGGCCGTGGCCGCAGTAGTAACAGTCGAGTATAGTAAGGGGGGGGGGGGCCAGCGCCGGCGGTAGATGCGGCCCGACTCAGGCGGGCGGGCCAGCCCGGCCCCGCGCAGGCTCGGGGCAAACACAGCAGTGCAGTATATATTATACACTTGTACACGCAGAGAGCAAGTAAAAGGGAAGAAACTCAAGGATCGATCCCCTTGCGCGTTGTTGCCTCTGGCTGCCGCTGCTGCTTTATAGCTTCTTCTATCCCACCACCACCACTACTGCTATACTACTACCACCAATGCCGGCTGCGAAGATTAAGGGGCAGTTTGCTCGAGTAGCAGGAAGAGAACGGCGAGTAGAGAGATCAGGGGGAGAAACGCGCTGCCGGGGATGCGAGTCACGCCGGGGAACGCGGGCAGCTCTGGTGTTCGAAAACGCCTGGGTTTCTCCTCCTCCCCCCGGGAGATAAATAACGCCGCGCGCACAGTTGTATATACGTGCATGTACAATAATATACGCTCCGGTTGATAGCGCGCCGTTGCGACTACTATACATGTACGTTCGGGCGTGTAGCAACCTTGATTTTTGCATTTTTGCTTCCTGCCCCCGGAGCCCGTAATTTATACGTGTTTACAAGCCCAACTTTCGAGACTGCCATGGTCCTCGACTTTTCGGCTCCGCTGCCCGGGTTCCCTGCATTTTTACTTTCATCGCCGTCATTATTTTATTTTTTTTTCCCGATGTAGCTCGGGGTCTTGCAAAATTTACGAGCGCCAGTAGCTGCTACGTGGGACGATTTACATCTACTTTTTGTTTTCTCTTGCCTCACTTCTTCTTCGTCCCCCCCCCCATCCATTCTTCATACCCCGCTGCTCGACCTTTCGTTCGGCAGGGGATACCGTGAAAAATTCAGCTATCGCCAAAGCAAATACGTGTTTTCCGGGCTGCTGTGAAATTCTCAAGACCAAGGTGCACAAGGTGTTTCACTTTTTTCGTGTGACGTAATACGGCTGGATGGAAAGACGAGCAAACCTTTGGGTAAGTATATAACACACGGCAATTACAGCTGAGAGCTTCTGGCTGTGAACCAGAGTGGGAAATCAAAACGAAACCACATAATAGTGTACTGCACGAGAAAACGAGGAGATAAAACACACTCAGACGTTTAATGCGTATCGCTGTGCCGTAACGACCTGTCAGCGCAGTAGTATAAGCAGCAGCTGATACTCGTGTACGTAAGTACCCCCGAGCGCCGAGTGATGGAGTACCGCTATGTATATACCTAATTTTGGAAACGCTCGAATTCCCCGTTGACGCGCGGAACTTTGCGTCATCATCGTCGTCGAACCATCGCGAAAACAGTTGTATACATATATAGGTGCCTCCTACCACCATTAATAAAGTATAACCGCGCGCACTGATGGATAAACTTTTCAAAAATATGGCACGACGCCGAAGATGGATGAAAAGTAGTGGGTGGATGCTGCAACTGGAATTGGAGTAGGTGTATGTAGATACGAGCATCATCATCAGCATCAGGAGTATACAATATGTAGTATCCAAGAGAGAAGGCGGAACGATGTAATCATCGAGGAGATGAGCTAGAGAGAAGGACGTAGACAGAGATACGTGAAATGGAAGTAGTCGGCGTCTGCAGCATCGGCGCTAGACTACCACGACGCCGACTGTGTAATTACGCCGAGCATTAGGCGCTAGTAGGGGCGTATTTAATCTGGTAACGCAGAGTCTCTGTATACGCGCATACATAGGCTCTTTTTCGAGCGAGCATTGTTCTTTTTCTCTTCCCGGAGCGCCGCCGGAATTGCGCCCGCGCGCCCCACCAAACCAGCCGGCAATTTTACGTTTTACGTGTAGTGTTCACGTCGTAGTCCTTCCCCCCCGGCTCCTCTGCTGCCCGGAGTGTTCGGAAGAGTTCGGCTTGCGCGCGAGCTTGCCCTGATATTTTTCACTCTTGCGTCACCGCGGCTCCACGGAGGCTGCGTGCACACATGCGTACAAGTGAGGGGAAAAAATGTTGCCGGATTTATCCAGCGAAAAAAGGTTACACCGACACGCGTATATATCCAAGGTACGTATGTAATAAGCAAAATTACCGTCGTGGTGTACGTACCATTGGCCCGAATTTTCAATCCGGCATCGATTTCCGAAAAAGATTTCCCGCTCGCAACGGAGCGCACGTATAGGGAGCGTTATTGTACGGCCGTGCGGTATGTATGCTTATTGCGGGTCTACCCCGCTCCTTTGGTACTATTCCACCCCCCCCCCCCCCCCCTTTCCCCGGGCGCGTTGGAGCTCTGCAGCGAGAAGGAGCTAGTCCGCGAGAGAACGCGAAAATTCGGGAAAATCCCCGGCGGCCCCTTTTGATGGGGTGCAAGGCCGAACTGGATGCGTCGTCGCCCCCCCCCCCCCCCCAGCTTTTTCGCGAGCAACTGCGTACACTAATGCACACGTGTATATACTGTGGGTTCTCGGTTCTCGTACATGTATAAGCGTACATGTGCAATGCAACGATAGTGCTATAGCTGCTGCAGATGCTCCGAAGTGCTGTTCGAAACAGCTTGGTATTCTCATTCTCGCAAAAGTTTTCGCGTGCTCTTTTCTCTCTCCTCTCTCCTTTTTCTGAATCAGACCATTGAGCGCACAACAACGAAAAGTGTGTTTATTGCGCATCGGCCCTGTTACAGAGTTATAAGAGAACATTTTTGAATTTTTGAATGGGTGTGAGAACAATGTTTTATAGACACCAGAATGCATGCATGTGCGAATATCAAATTTTCTTATTTTAGTCAAATTCTGGTTATGCGCACTCGCAGATGCGACACTTATTGCATTTGTTTTTGCAATACTTTGGCACGGTGAGAATAATAATGTTGAGGGCAAAATCAACAGCGTAAGCAAACATCGTTCGAATAATTATTTTCACGCCCGAAATAGTACGGGATTATACCATAAAATGATGATAAACTATACAAGGCACTTCCATATTATCATCATACATTGATCGAGCCCAAAAATAAATGGAACGTCACCGAAATGCAAGACAATAGAACTATCATATCCTATACTCATCGCCTGCCACTCGAAAAATAGCCCATGATCCGGTGCTTGGTCAGATAGATCAGGGGCAGCATCAGCGATTGCCCATCTCCCTCGCACACACGCGTACATACAGCTCCAGACAGACATCCACCGAATATTATGCCGGATCATGACCTATCGAGTATCCGCGGCGTATATCTCGGTACGGGATCTGGGGCGTTTGACTTTCAAATGGCTGGAATTTCAAATCTCCTTTCCGCACACCGTCTTGCAGGACCGTAGTCGATATACGAAGCTATTAGCCCAGAGAGAGAGAGAGAGAGAGAGTAAACACCAGCATCGAGCATCGTGATACGCAAGTCAAGTATATATGTATGTATACACGAGGAGTATATCCTAGAGGGCACGATCGAGCGTTCGGCACGTAAAAATTTTAACGACTCCACCCCGAGTTCCGGAAGTCGGTACGTATAATACTTACGTATGAGGAGCAGTATCAGGCTTATCCACAGGCGCTCAGGTCCACTTCGGCCCATAAAACGTGCCATCATCGTCGTCCCTCCTCAACTTTTTTTCCTCCCACTGCATCCGCGCGTCGTTATACGTATAATAATATACTGCACGTATGTGTATGCACATACAACAACAACAACAACAACATCAACCTCATCATCATTTCCCAGCTCTATACTCCCGGTCTACCCTACTTGGCTGGAAGCTACTACTATACCACTACCACCACTGTGCATGGCTGTGCCATGTTTGCCGGGAAAATGTTAAAAAAGGCCGAAAGCAGAGAAAACGGGGACGGAAGCGCGCACACAGCCCTGCATCGGTCGCTCGCTCGTTGGTCTTTCCGATTTTTCAGGAGGGAGAGTACGGTCGCGGCGGATGGGGCGGACGAGCGGGAAAGAAGGACGGTTGGGGGGGGGGGGGGGGGGGGGGGGAAAGAAGGGGGGGGGGGGGGGGGGGGGGGGGGGGGGGGCGGAAAGAAAGACAGACGGATGGATAGATAGATGGAATCGAGGGATGGCTCGCTGCCAACTCGCCGACGCGGGAGTGGGATCCATACCGGAGCTTTCCCCGCGCGCACACCCCCCCCCCCCCCCCCCCCCCCCCCCCCCCCCCCCCCCCCCCCCCCCCCCCCCCCCCCCCCCCCCCCCCCCCCCCCCCCGCCCCCCCCTCGCCGGTCCCCGACTCAATTAGACTTTCGCTGCTGCTGGTATGTACATGCGTGCATCATTCTTTTGCCCGGGACGCTCGCGCGAAAAACTTGGAGCGCCGGGAAGAAGTTGTTGTCCGCCCATCGCGCACAGCAGCAGGAGCAGCGGCTAGTATAGCTGTTGTTCCTGAGCTGACGTAATACTTTGGATGCGCCGTTTCGCCAAACTTTCTTGTCTCCCGTACCATCAATCCTCCCTCCGAGTGAGAGCGTGGGTGATGCGTACGACGGGATGCCACGAAAGCTGCTGGAGCAGTGCCTCGTGTATATTATACGCGACACGTCTATTACTTTCCGGTCCTGGGACTATAAGTATATAATGCGCAGGCTCGGCGCCTCCGCCTATCCGTACATCGTTTATGTACAATGCACGCAAGATGCTCTAATTACACAGAGAGAGTCGCGTCGCCGAGTACTCGGGTGATACGCGTATGACTTGTACGACGTAAACGAGGGAGAGTTTATTCCCCCACACCCGCTGTACGTTTACATGGGTGTAGCGGCGGCAGCCAGCTCCGGGTGTGCAATCCGATTACCGACCCCGTCATTTGGCCTCTGCAGCAGCGCCCGATGACTCATGGATTTTTCGTGCTTGCGAGAATCTACGTCGGGGAACGAAATTTAGTAGCCGATCCATCGATGGATTACCCGTTGCTGCATCACGCGTCCGCGAATTCGACGCTCTCCCCGTGTACGATTTAAAGCTTTTTTGGGTCTGTATGGGTGCCGAGAGACACGCCGCGCCCCCCGCGTACTTATTTCCCCGTCAGGATCGCTATGTACCTTACATACACGGGGCGCCAACAAAAATCTCGCGCGCCACCGCGGAGAGAGGGAGTACGGTCGCCCGCCCGGCCCGGCACCTCTGCGCTGCGTGCAGCACCAGCCGCTACTCTGCCGGTGACAGTTTCTCGTTAACGTTCCCGTGATGTTGCGGGTATATATATATATATATATATATATATATTCCCGTATCTCCGTTCCGCTCCCCGATGATTAACGACCGTTTCCGCCGCGCGCAAACACACCCTCACCCAAGTACAATTAAAGTTTATCGTTAGCGCCACCATCCAAAGGATTCATCTCCGTGGTCTTCCCTTCTTTCGCGCAAATTTCCGCCTCGTCGTTCACCGTGACGAGCGGCACGACGCGCGGTGGCAGCAGCAGATTTTTCCTGTTTTTGAGAATTTGATGATGCACCGTAAGTTATAGGGAGGAGCTTATACTCCTTCCGGTTAACCGTCATCTCCCGCGAGCTGACACGCGGACGTAACGCCAGTGGCGCGCGCTGTATAGCCCGACGGCTCGTCGTAAAACAGTCGGTGCGAGCGAGTCCTCTTCGGCACACCTTTCTTTTACTTTCGATTGGTATAACCTTACGCGTACGCGTATACGGATGCAGGTCGTACCATCAGAAACCCCCTTCGATTACTTGAGACGGGGTTTACGTATCGGATGAAATATTCATGGCCATCCTGCAATTAAGGTATAGATGAAATCAAGTGATCTCTAATCGTTGGATAGAATCGTCGAATAGCACTGACTTGCAGGACCCTCGGTGACTTTGGAGGTATAGAACCAAGCCAAGTGATCTCATTTGCGTTTTATCGCGGGCCCTTTGATTCGTCACGACCGTATATACTTTACGTGCAGTAATAAGTTAATACCCTGTCTTGAGACCTCTTTGCATACATAGTTATTTCTACTATTGTACTCTCCCAACAATTATTCGCACGGTCGAATATATTATTAGGATACTTTGAGTATCAAATTGACGATAAAAGCCGATAACTGACTCGCTGCTAACCCTTGCGGATACGCAGCAGAGCCCCCCCCCCCCCCCCCCCTTTCTTCTCCTCCCACCATGCCGAGCTGCCGACGCCGCGGCGCCCCACTCAGTCTACATTTATAATGATACGTATACCTCATCCCGCAATAAAATTTAATATCCGTCTGGGAATAAATCCCTATCGATATCTCGTGCTGATAAATCTCTTTCGCTTCATTTTTCAGAGCTCACAGCAACTATACGGCGCGCCTATGGATATGTATATGTATATGTATATGCATACAAGTATGCACGGAGGGTATAACTTATCGTATTTTACTCATGATTCGCATTTCTCCTCTTTATCATCGGAGGAGGAGCTGGATAGAAAGAAAGAACGGTGTTCCACACAGTAAGTAAGCAGGAGTGCATTTTCAGGTACAGGCGAAGAATAATCTAAATTTCGCAACCCAAGCCAGACCGGACTGTTGGTTTATTTGCATAAGTATTTTTATGCACGTGGGTGAAAAGAACCCATGCGATCCTATCGGTCGAGGATCTTTCTTCGTGTTAAAAAAAACGCTTCTTCAGCGGCTTTGAGTACAGCATACTATTATGTATCATCTAGTGCCTTTCTGTGTGATTCACTATGCATTACTGCGCTCTCGTACACACATTTTATCGACGAACCAAGTACCATTGCTTTATCCGTCCGTGTTATACCAGTCGGTATCGTACGTAACAATTATTTGATATCAACCGTTTCAAAATTTCATTCGCCAGGCTGAAATTTTTTTCTTTTATTTTTTCTAAAAGGACTCTGACATGCACAACCGGCCCTATCGTTCCGACCGACTAACATGGACCAAAACTGCACGCAACATTCAAAATGCGCCCGAATAAAAGGTTGAAAAGAAGCTTGTACACGCGCATCACTCGAACGGAGCGGCGCCCATTCGATTTACCGCTCGCTCTGACTGATCCGACGGAGACAATTTAGGCCCGGTCCAGGGACGCTACTGTTCCCGCGGGGATCGGGAAAAATCATACAAACATCTAGACGAACATTAAAATGGACCAAGTATTCTGACCAACGACGGCGACGGTGTACGAAAGCTGAAGGTTCAGCGAGCGCGGACGGAAGTGAAGGGAGGAAGCGAAAAGCCGCTTAGCGCCTAATAGCAGCGCGACCTAGCCGGCGGGCGCGGAAAGCGTGGGGTAGGGGGGGGGGGGGGCTTCGCCGCGCCGAGGAACTGAAGGATGATGATGATGCGGTATAGTGCAGCAGTAGCTCTCGCGCGCGCAAGCGCCCATAGACTGCAGGGAGATGGTAAGCTCATTTCTCGCGCTGCGAGCAGGTGTCTGTATACACATATATAGTGTGGCGTATCATTTTTGCCGCATCGCCTGCAAGAGTCCTCGTGACGATGGGACGCAGCTGAAGAAGCACGCGCCGGAGGAGAGAGCCGTTTTAATTATTCCGCTGCTGCACGACTCGAGCACCGTGAGCGAGAGGGATCGCTGTGGGATTAGTCCGAGAGCGGTTTTATGATTTCCGAGCCGCGCTCGCGGATTTGACTCTCTTTGCTGGTGCACGCTCTTTCTGCTGCTGCAGCTTTGGACCCAGTACTTGTAGGTTGAATAAACGAAATGCTGAAAGTATATTACGTTGAATTTATTGTGCACTACGTAGTTCCGAGTCTCTTTCGGTGCTGAAAGCATAATCATCAGGCATAATATGTGCAGGCATTAGCCGCTCGCCTCGCAAATTCGGCTGAGACGAGGGGGTCGCGCTCCTGCAGGGTGTGTTATAACGTATACTCGTACGTGCTGCACGTGCGCGCAGTAACGTCGGAAGACGAACTCGTGGGAGGCATCACTCCATGGACTATATAGTGGTGCGGGATACGCATGTATAGGAGCGCTCCGCTGATTAATTGCCCGCCGGCGCCGCACCTTGTAACAGCCGGGCCAGATGCGGTGTATTGTACGTACAACTAGCGGGTACACCTGCCGAATATTGCGCTGACAATGGACCGGGGGGCCTATTAATAACTCCCGCTCGCTCCGAGTGAATTTTGATCTCCAATTTAGCGGGCCTCGGCTGCGCATGCATGTGCTCGCGGTCGGGGGTCTCGTTGTCCTCCTCTCGTCCCCTGCTGCCGGCTAATCGCTCGTCGGTACCATTTTTCGCCCTCCGATGTGGCTTTCCCCCTCCTTTCGACTCTCGCGCGGTGTTGTACCTATAACGCATCCGATCTCCCTGGGATGATTGTAATTCATCGGTTGTCGGGTATTTTCTCTCTCTCTCTCTCTCTCTCTCTCTCTGACGGGAATTTTTTAATTAAAACCAAATCCCACCGCTCGGCGAAATTTCTATCGGGGGCGCATCGACGCGGGGATGATTTTTTTCAGGGAACTGAAAATTTTCATTAGGATTAAGATTATCCCGGATCAATGTAATTGAATCAACTCCTCCTGCTTCTCGCGGGAATGGTAATTCGTCGGGTGGAAAGAAAAGAAGACTGCGTCCAAGTATCCGCCGGTATATGACCAAAGTGCTACTGTACTAGAGAGTAGTAGTAGTAGTAGTAGTAGTAGCAGTGTATAAACTGTGTGTGCAGTTCGTTAGCGAGTCTTCTCAGAAGTTGTTGAAACGAAATTAGCCGACTCGCGTGCAGCGGGCCGCTACTTTTTGTTATTTTCTGGTGGATTTCCGGGATTAAGCAAATCGGATTATCTGCGGATCGATCGTTCCCTAACGAGCAGGGGCTCTGCAGAGAGTTTCAGGCGAATGCAGGAGTTTCTTTTTTTCCGTTTCACGCGCGCCCGTTATTCGCAATCCGCATGCACATGCATCCTCTTGTTCTACACACATATGTGTATGTATACATGTACGTATATTATATGTATGGTTGTTCCTGTTTTCGTTCTTGTTCTGTTTGCTCCACATCGTCATGCATCAGAGTCGTTATTTTGGTGTCACGTTCGTGATATCTGATGATGAGGTAAATAGACCGTGTGCTCGCGAACAATGATACCGGTCGTTTTCGTGTCCGATGCCTGTGACCATTGTAAAAGTGTAAAGGACGGATTGCGGGGCATAGATTGTGGCGCAAGCCGGAACGGGGGAATCGCGGATTTAGCACAGAAGAGCGGCTGCGGAGAAAAGTGCTCGAGAAAAGCGGGGGGAGGAGAACAGAAGAGGGAATAAAAAAGAAGCCGGAGGCACGAGGCTGGAAGAGTAGAATGAGCCGGTCGGTTGGTTTTTTTTCTTTTTATCTTTTTCATACGTATACGTATGTATATGTGGATGCGAGCCCATCTCGCGAGTGATGAACGCGAGCCTCGAATTTCTCCCTTGTGTATTTTTTCGGGGAAAGCCTCGTAATTTTTTTCGGATCTCCGCGTTCTCCCAGAGTTCACGGCTTTGCACAGCGAAATGAGGTTTTTCGCGTTTGCCAAGAGAACGTTCGTTTGTTTTGTTTTTCGGCTCGAGTGGGTGTATCTCAGCTGTATGTAAGCGCGGTTGGCGATCGTGCGTGCGCAAGTAGTTTTCAGGTACAGAATTGAGAGTTTTCCCAAAATCTGGTGCTCGATCTCCCTGTGTTATGATTGATACAATTTTCGTGTAATGTCAGTTGGGTACACATAAAACACTGGGTATACATATAGATGTAGATAGTTACAACGATAAATAAACAAATAGTATTTATATACATATATATATCTAAGATCTATATGGAGCCACATCTATATAATAATCGAACCAACTAGTCACGCAAACTATTGAATTAGTTAGTTGAACATGATGATTACTTACAAGAAAAAACGGCTGCAGAGACTGCAGCATCCCTATCTACGTCGTACAACTGAAAAAGAAAGAAAAGCCAGTTCCGTGAGTTTGTCCTCTGTTGCGGGGAACACGTATAGGTGTGCATATTGTATGCAGGCCCGCGCCAGCCCGCAGGAGCCATAAACTTCGAACGCCGCGAATTAAAATTCCTATCGCATTTTCGCAGCGCAAAGGAAAGGCTAAAAATCCATGCCCCCCCCCCTCGTCCGGGCTCTCGTTTTCTCAACAACTTTGTAAATAGAGGTGGACAGGGGGAGAGAGCCGGGAAAATTGCGGGACGGAGGAAAAACTCTCGGCGGCAGAAATATTGCAGCCAGAAGAAAAGTTGGCCCGCCGGGGCGAAGAAGGCGAAGAGGAGGGGGCGGGAGGAAAAAAAAAAAGGGGGGGGGGGGGGGGGTAAAAAACCACGCACCCTCTCCACCGGCCCCTGTCCGTCGATAAACGACGCCCCGAGTGATCAATTCGGCGGCGGGACTGGATTTTTTTCGCCCATGATTATATACCTCACTCCGGTCGATTGGATCGACTCTTCGGTCGGGGCCGGTTCCGTAACCACCGGGCCGGTGGGTAAACATTCGCATCGTTTCAGCTACGGACCCCCCGCGAAATTCCCGACGAAATTAAAATACTCTTTTCCCGCTGTTTTTTTTTTTGGTTTCGAAAAAAAAGGCGCTCTTCCGCACCGTTCGATGTATTTTCGCTCGGCCGCGCGGCGAACGGGCGACGCAGGAGGGTTTTTCGGTCGGGCGGTCGAAGCGCTCTCGAGCGGGGACGGTTGAGGAACGCGCTCGATCGTGTCGCCGATAAAACACGACCGCGGGAGCAACGTTGCGCGGTGTATGCATACCTGCGTGTGCGCGCACAGCGAGCCGCAGAACGGGGTTCCGACGGCTGCAGGTAGGTGGTACTGCAGCCACGCGGCTCGACATTCCCGGGTCCATCCGCACGGAGCGGGACAGGAGGGGGAAGGGGACCGCGCGAGCGGCGCGCGGACGATGGAGCACATTAGCGCGAACTACAAAACGCCGGCTAATGTCGTTTCGCGCTCGCGCCCACTAGACGAGCCGGGGAGAGAGAGCTGGGCTTCGTGCTCCGCGACCGAACAAACACTGATCCCCCCGCTAAAACTCGGACGATCTTCCGCGATGCGTGTGCGCGTCGGGGCTCATCCGGCCCGTCTCGGTGCGCGCGTGTGTGTGTGCACCGCGGACGAAGATAGCACAGCGTGTCAGGTACAGCTGTTCGAGGAGAGAGACGGACGGAGGGCGAAACGCGCACGCCGCGGATTAGGCGCATTAGAGCCGACGACGACTGCACGTACACTATTATGTGCGCGGAGCGCTTGTGCCGACCAATCGTATGACATACCCGATGCTACATTGAAGTACATCCCCGGTTATTCTCGCTCCGTTGCACCGCGGTAGCTTCGGCCAACGCGTTCAATACGACAGTCGGTCGGTCACGGGAGTTGAAGTTTGCGCGGCGCTTATTCGGACGGACATTTTTCAAAAACGGTTTTTGGGGGAAAGTGTGGCGAAAAAGCAGTATCGACCGAGCGCCGCAGTGCCAAGGGAAATACGTGTCGGATGATGGTCGTTCCGCTGCCGTTGGCGCGCCCACGAGAATATTTTCATTGGCTCGAATACGCACGCGCATGATACGACGCTTGGGCAAACAAACTTTTGTTTTATTATTACCATCATCGTTTCCCCGCGCGTGGAAATCTCTTTCGGTGCAGGTATTCCCAGCCCGTGCAGCGGCGGACATCGCATTATGCGCGTCCTCGTGAAATATTTAAGGCGACGTTCAGGAGCGTTAATGTATTCTTTCAGCATTTCCACGGAGGGGGGCACGGCGTGAAGAAACAACTCGGGGACGAAGAAGAATTTCGGGAAAAGTTAGCGTTCCCCCCTGAATAATGTCGCGCACAAAAATTTACATAGAACGTCCAGCGTTGGTTGGCTGGTCCGCGCTTTCGTGTATAATATACCTCGCGTATGCTTGGACGTACCGCATTTGAGAAAAAATATGAGCACACGTCTGACGTGAAATCACATCATGCAAACAGGTGCGCTCGTAGTATACTTACGTCCGATTATTTTCATCTCTCTTTAATCCCTTCATCATCGCGGCTGTGCCTTCAATTTTCGGATTATAATGTCATTCTACGAATTGCTCGTTTATTTCCAAAATTAAAACAGAAAACTGTGTCCAAAGATCTTCCTGCTTTTACGGCAGCCAGAATAATTCATTCCGTATGACCGGGGAAGTTTTGCATTTTCATATAAATTAGTGTATTAACGGGGTACGGATTTCGTATACATTTCACGAAAAACAAACGATACGGCGGAGAGTCACGCTGTGACGGACACTAAACATATTAAAAAATAAAATCAAGATCAAGCAAAAGAGGGGGGGGGGGGGGGGGGGGGGGGCGGCCCGGGGGATGGGGTTTGTCGGTTTCTGGTCGCGACACTCGCGACGCTGCGGTTCCGAGTGGACCCGTGTGCGACGCTTTTTCAGCACAAGCGTGTACATAGTTATACAGCGGCGACACGTCAACCGAAATAGCTTGGGAAGTGTGAAAGCTGCTCGTTATACTGTACAGAGGCCGGCCGGTAAAATTAAATTCTCCCTATTATTCCCCCTTTTTTTGCCTTTGTCTCGTACAATAGGTTTAATCATCACTCATCACAGACGCTCCGCGTTCTTTTTCCAACTATAATTAAAAATTCAATCCCCAACGGAGTCAGCCCTCTGCGGAGCTCGAAAATTCATTATAGTACCGAACTAATTAAATTGGGGCTCATCTTTTATCGAAATTCAACGGTGATCCAACGTCGAAGAGGAAAAAACAAAAACAAAAAGTAATCCCGACGGTGCAAAAAAACACAGCCCTTTCGAACGACGCCGGAGAGGAGAGCGCACAGTTTGATTGGCAAAAAAAAAGCAGCGGAAGAATAACGTAGACCGTCGGCGAGGGTCTATACGTTGACAAAACTCCGGCTCGCAGTTAGCATCCAATGGGTACACATCGGATCGCTTAACGTACATTTGATTCTCCGCGGATCGGGTAGTACAGGGACGAGCGTAGTCGATTTCCAAGGCTCCCCTCTCTCCCGGGAGCACTCGGTGCACTGTATATGTATATGTACGCGCGATCGCGCGCTCGTTTGCGAGAGTTTGATACTTTTGATGGCCCGTGTATGGGTGTGTCGCCTGCTATACATCTATATACCGCTGCCACTGGAGACTCTTCTGCGCCATTACTTTTTACACGCGGGCGAGCGTTCGGGAAATTTTTTTTCCTTATTCCTCTTCCGTACGCATAGCCAACGGTCGGTGCATTTAATTGCGACGAACGCCTCTGTCCGAAGCAGTTTTTCCCCTCTTGAAATCGATCGTCTACAGAATGAAAGACGAAGCAAGCAAGCGAGCACCATTACACCGCTCCCGCAGAACAGTCGGGACGCAGTAGATCGAGTACGCGATGGTCAGACGGCGATCGAAAGATCGATGCGCCCGCTCGACAATTTTGGCGCCCGTCTCCGAATTTTCCAGTGCCGTGGGTGTCTATAACACTCCGACACTTCATGGGGGCGGGGGGGGGGGGGGTGGATCGCGCGTAGCCATGGCAACCTCGCGCTCAGGTGGTAGGTTCGGAGCTCTCTGCTATATACCGTTTCATTCCGTTCGCTGCTCCCGACCACTGCTATATAACGTACATGTGTTTCCTAGGTCACGGCCATCCTTGTCCAACTTGTGTATTCTCGCTCCCTTCCACCCTTCGTTCTCCGTGGTCATCGCCACTTTGGACCAACATCGCACCCTCAACGATCCAACCGTCGGGATAATCATCGACGATGGGTGAGCAGTCGACTCCCAATAGGTGAATGATCCGTCCCTCGTCGATGACCGTCACTACGTGGTGAAATCTTGCGTGACGATCGCACGATCGAGCCCCTGCCGCGTCCGAGGAGCTGGCTTAGGCGGGAAGGGGTAGAAGTGCGTGCCATCAGAGGATCGATAGCGCCGGCAGCATCGCTCCCCCATCCTTTCCACACCACCACGCGTCGATATACTTGCAGCGCTCCGTCTCCTCCTCCTCAGTAGCTGCTGTCCACGCGGACTCGCTGTGCCCCCGATCATCCCCACGGCGCAGCGAGGCAGTCCCTGAACACTCCCGAGCTCTGCTTTACTTCCTCATCGGCACCCCGTCTTCCCCTACTTTTGCTTCCGACTCCCGCGCTTTTCGTTCCAATCTGCGCCCGTGTTTTGGCAAGCCTCGGGTCCATCCGCGTGCAGGGCAAGCGATTGTTTTTCGCTCCCGATCGAAATCTCGTGCGCCCGCCGCCGACGAGTCCCGCAGGGGGGGGGGGGGGGCCCCGGGCGGCGTGCGTTTGTGTGGGCCCGCTGTTCCCCCCCCCCCCTGCCGCGGGGGGGCCGATGGGTGGAATCTTTGTGAAAAACGATACTTCAACCCCCTACGGACTGGCCGTCCCGTGGTATTCGACGCACCAAACGGATTGAATTTCCCTCCGACCCTTTGGGCTCCGGAAAATTCATCGATGCAGGGTCATCCTCCCGGGCGACGTGACATCGTGTTGTCAACAACGGCGCCGCTCGTCTCTCTCTCTCTCTCTCTCCGGATGCCCATTAAGCACCGCCCGCCCCCCCCCCCGAGGAAACGGGGAAAAGCCCGCCGATGGCTCCCCGGGAGGGATATTTATTTTTCCAACCATCATCAGCCCGACGACGCACGGGAGTACTATTTATTCACACGGACAGAGGGGCTTGTCGTCTCTCCCACGGACAAGTTTACGAATTTGTCGGCCTCCGCATGCACAGAGCCTGGACAAACATACACGGGCGTGTGCTATATATATATATATATATACACGCACGGAAAGGGGAGGGCGGAGAAACCGTCCCGGGGCTGTGTATCGCCGCCGACGACGCAAACAGGATTATAAACGACTCGCACGGAGGAGTATATTCCGGCGCCGTCGTTTCATCCGCCGCCGCGGCCCCGTATGACATTCATACAAGATCCTAATTGAAATTCGAGGACAGCCCCGGGGGTGGGGGGCGAGGAGCCGCGAGTCCCGTGTCGCGAGAACTTTTATAACTCCCTCCTTATATATGCTGCTCGACTCGCGGACGGAGGAGCGGCCGATTGAATTAAACTTGGGGAGGCAAACGAGTATGTCGCGAACTTCCGACCCCTCCCCCACAGCTGCGGGATATAACATGTCGGACAGGCGGTTTCGGCCCTGTGGTGCGCGACCGATCGCTGTTGTGCACCACGCGTACGTGTCGAAAAGGCAGAGGGCGAATCCCATCGGTGCAAGTGCATTACCATCACCCCGGCCCGGCTACTTCTGCCCGCGTTCCGGCTCATCCGCGTGTGGTATAGTAGGTATAGAGGTGGGCTCGTAAAATGCCCGGCTGCACTCTCGGGAATTGGGATATCGGATAGGGAGAGGGTACGGTGCACTTGCCCGCTCGGCTCGTTTGGCTGTATCTGTACGGCGTCCGAGTGTGTGTGTGTGTGTGTGTACCCGTGCAGTGGGTAATAGTTCCTCGGCCCAAGAGCTACCCAAGTACCATCCACCGTGGACTACTGTGTATACGCTTGTATACACATTACCACCCCGATGCACGTGCATTCG
>JAPYYV010020855.1:0-12044 GCA_030522625.1 Copidosoma aretas
CTTTATGGAGCATGACTATATCTTATGCTCAGTACTACAAAATCTGATGTCCGGTACGGATTTTTTCTGTACCAGCATGAGATTGTGTCAGCCAGCTGTCGTGTCAGCCGGGACGGGGCGTTTTGAAGGTTATGTTACATAATGCGTCTTTTAAGATAGTTTTCTGCAATGGTAACTCTAAATGGTGTAAATCATATGTTAAAAAAATCTGTTCTGTGCATAAGAAAAAGGTACATCATTGATACAGATCAGCTTCAGAAAACATTCATTGCACGCGTACGACACTTTAGCCTACATCACAGTCGTATCAGTGGTATATAAAAAGTCCATTCGTGGTACAGTAAAAATCCGTACCAAGTACGAATTTCCGGGCTACTCTGTAGTAATACAGAATACTCCGAGACCGTTTGCACCAAGTGATGTACAGGTACATAAATTCTGCATTATAATCAGATGTGGTATTTGTTTTTTCAGTAAAAATATTTTTCCGTGTATCTAAAGAAACTGCTATCGAGAGTTACAAAATCAAACTTACTCAAAACTGTGCTAATGAAAAGTGTAATGGCAAATTATTTAGTTATCACAAGTCGAGAGCTACAAGTTATATATCTGGGTGTATAGCTATTATTTACGTGCTATATTTCTGCATATATACCTGCGTAAAAATACATATACATATATATATATATATATGTGTATAAATAGCTTTTTAGTAGAAAGCTGGAAATGTATGAGGAGATTTTTAGAATTAGAATGACACTTGTTTTTACGTTACAATATTTCAGAGATTAATTCAGATTTTGAAAATTTTGAAACCCTGTTCGGCCATATAAGTATCCACCCAAAATCACTTTAAATATAATTGCAAGCCGCAGTTTAAGTAGGGATATACAATATTCTCAAACTCTCATTTTTATGGGTTTTGATGCTAGAAGGTCATTAGGTTACATAATGCCTAACCAATCTAACCATACTTATGTATCTTCACCCAATGAGCAGATATTCGAAAAAAAAATTTTTTTTTCAAACAATTGAATGTCCGCTTCTAAAAAATTATTTTAGCATTCTTTAATTATTTATAAAGTAATCAATAACTTATGAAAATTATGTAAGCAGTAGCAATGCCGAAAAATGTTGTAAAACAGTCAAATGTATCCCATACATGGTACACACACATATTTACAAGAAGAAATTTAATATTTAAGATCACCGAAAATTATGTATCCTTGATTTTCTACCGATTTGAAACAAATTTGCTTAATCTAAATCTTTGAATATCATCTTAGTACCTCAAATCATAATTTTACCTGAAAATAAATGTATATTATTAAGGGAAATTTTATCGTAACTATAATTTTTTTTTTCGAATAAAAGAATTCTTTTTGCAGACTTTAGTAATATTTATTTAATTTTATAAAAGCGGACATGTAAGATAACATACAGACTTAAAAAAGAATTCTTTTTGAACACTTCGAAAAAAAAGAATTCTTTTTTAGCTGAAATACAATAATAGTACATCAAATACCTATTAGGTAATAGAAGTGTGACATTTGCTCTTAAGTATATTATGAGACATTGCGAGAAATAATTAACCCATTTTTGTATGACTATAAGTGAATGTATGCAATATTCATGGACAACTAAGTACAAGCATACTAGTTGAATAATGTTTCGTGGGAAACTTATTGGCCTCGAGCGTAATTTTGAAACAGCGCCCTCATCGGCCAACTTAAGAACGATTGGTTTGTGTAGAAAAGGACAGTACCATGAAAAGAAGAGGACAGTTCTATGAAAAGAAGAGGACACTACTATGAATCATATACATATGTAGACGCAACACTAAAATAAAACAAACATATACATATGTATGATTCATAGTGGTGTCCTCTTCTTTTCATAGTACTGTCCTTTTCTACGCGAATCAATCGTTTTCAAGTTGGCCGAAAAGGGCGCTGTTTTAAAATTACGCTCGAAGCCAATAGCGTGTGAGGCACAGCTTAAGTCAAGCGCAAGGATCGGGTTGACAGGCAAAAAATAAATGTACTAGCTTCTACAGGAATGAGGGGTCGTACCCAAATGCCGTGGACAGTTTTAGGGGGAGGGGGGGTTTGGTTAAATCATACGGATGTTTACGCTAGGGGAGGGGGGGGGGGGTGTCAGGCAATAAGTTTACGTGTGACGAAACACTCTTTTCTTACTCTGAAATATTCGCTTTTAAATTATTTTAACCTAATAGTTGAAGTGCAAATTTTTTTTATTTTATTTAAAGTCACTTTTTAAATTCCACTATGGTTTTTGTTGATAAAGGCATTCTGCGACAACATTGCTAAATATGCTTTTACTTACCGCTGCTAAGATTATAAAAATTAAAATTTCAAAAGAACCGTTGCTTCAACGGTACACATACGTACCTATATAAATACAGTACACTGAATAGAAAAGAGGACGTTGACTCACTGAGTAAGGTTGATTCACCCTTGTAGCGAATTTTGAAAATAGGATATCAGACACTGAATCACCGTCTGTAACTTGTATATTAAGCCCGCAAGTGCATATTAGAATCAGAGACTGTTGTTCCGTCATGCTGTACGTATGTAATATAATCGACTCAAGCGAAGTGCTGCTCAAAATCTCTATATTGTTAATTTTTTGGTAATTTTAATTTTAATCTTAGTTATCGTTGTTAAAAATTTCCATTGAATTCTTTTTAAGCCGATTGAATCATGTTGTTGGTCTAAAATATTTATTTCGTTGTGAAACAGTATATACATGTATATATATATATATATATATATATATATATATATATATATATATAACTCTTAGTTTGTTATAATAGTTTAGTGGATAAAAGTGCAAAAATTTTGGGAGTTTACGAACGTTTATATGTCGCATGTAAAAAACGTTACACTCGCGAAATGTCAAAAGAAAAAGTACAACAAAAGTGTGATAAAAACTGGAAGGAGTTGAAAGCTGCATATCCAAGTGATTTAAACAAAGCTGCAGAAGAAAAAATTCGTCATCTGAATGAAAAGGGAACTCGCAAATCAGCTGGTCTGTTTAATTATTTCGTAAAGGTAATTTAGCTGTGGATATAGATCCTACAGAGATTCCCGAGGAACCAACAGCAGCTCCTATACCAATTATCAGGGACATCAAAGTTTGGGTAGCTGAAGGAGTACCGTTCGTTGAAGATGTTAAAGATATTTTTTAACTAATTTATTAACTAAATATTTATATTTTTACTTATCATGACTAACGTTGCTTCGTTTGCTGTGACGCTTCGTTTAAAAATATTGTCATTTCAACATAATAAAAACTATTAATATTTTAATATTCAACAGTAATTGATTATTAGATATATTATTTTGAATTCTCTCTCGAAAATGTTAAAAAAAAAAGTAAGTCAACGTAACTTTGGAGAAGGGGGGGGTTGATTCTGATTTACACAAAGTTTACGCGGGGCAGGGCGGGGGGGTCGAAAAATCGAAAAAGTCGTCCACGGCATTTGGGTATGACCTCTAACTGTATACAATATATTTATAAGGCGGAATTGAGTGAGAGCAAGCTGAGAGGACCTTCCTTGTCAGCTGCCGTGGGACAACTAACTTTGCTACGCAGAGCACATCCTATCTTGAAGTTTTGATGGCCTTAAAGTGAAGCCTCTAATAGGATTTGCTGTTGACTATGACGTAGCTGACACTTGATTGGCCCTGCCTTCAAAGAGCGCGAATTTCAAATTTAGCTTACAATATAGATCTTATGATAAAAGATTGATTGTCCCGTGACTAAAGCCTTTTTATTCGTCGTGTGATTGGTCGAGAATGACCAAGAGTAAGTAAATTTGAAAATTAAATCATAGTAAATAAACCAAACTCAATTTTAAGTATTAAAAATTAACTTTAGATATCATAAAAATAAGTTTTTGATCAAACTTTGTGGGTTGGCGCGCGAAGCGCGCAGGGGCAGAGCCCCCTAGTAGAGATGAAAGTGGGTATTATTCTGGTTTTTTTTAAGGTTATCTTTAAAGGTTTATAGTAGACAAACATTTTGTGTTATTGCTGTAATTCTTTTGTAAAATTATAGTCTGGTCTAGAGACTACTGAATTTAATTTTTATAAAGGGTATCAACTCCTGATTATGTATTTAAAAACAGGTATCAATGTTGAGTTTCGGATGCTGGTATTATTGCGGGTGTGGATGTATCATTGTGCTGGTCTTATTGCAGGCCGTTTCAATGATAAATCAAATGACAATCTGCAATAAGCTACAATCTAGCTAGACCAACATTGTGGGATAGATTTTGTGTGTACTAGTGATTGCGGTGTGATACTTTGTCATGCGAAAGTTAAGATTGACCTGCTGTTTTGAGATTGAAATACTAATTAATTATATACTTGATAATATAATTTATTAATGATTGCAAGTATTTTTTCACTAAAACTAATCACTTGAATCAAAATATAGGCATTATTTGAGAGTTCTACAATAATTTTTACAACCACAACAACACCCTCACTTACCCCTACTATGGTAATTTAAAAGCATCGAATATTACTGTCAAGCAAAATAATATCAGGAAAAGAAAGCGTAAGTGCTAAGAAAGATATAAATTTGAAATACACATGCAGTCGACAGTCTTTGCCTTAATTTTGCACGTAAGTTCGTAAAGCTATGGAGGTAAACAAAGCAAGTGAGTAGGCATCGTTTTTAAGTAAAGCGAATTTAAATCAAATCAGCCATAGCAAGAAATACTAGATCAATGTGGCGTTCGAGAATATCATGTATAAATTATCGCACACTGAAGCAAATGCTCATTCTGAACAGACATATAAAGAATCATAATAGTTTTATATTCATTTTTACATCTTTGAGCTGCTTGACTTCGTTTTTCACTAACAAGATAATAATATTTTTGTTGAAAATCAGTTATGTTTCGGGAACCCATCAACAGAATTGAGCTATTCGAGGATAATAATTCTTATGTTGTCACGCTTCTAGGAGTTACAAGGTAATAATTTGGTTTCGTACCTCAGTCCGGCTCGTGAGACAACATTTTGAATTAAAAAAAAGAAGGACTCGGTTTTTTCCCCATAAGGAAATTACCATTTACTAAAATAATACTTGTGTTGTTTTGCATAGTAATTACTCCTTTTTCTATGTTTTAGTATTCTGATACACTTTTTTTTCCATATTTGTATTAATAAGGTAGTATACATTTTGGGAAAATCATTACTTAAAACGTAAAAGCACGATAATTAAATAGTATTTTTGCTGAATTTTTCTTGCATTACATACAATAATTTAAATCATACATTTAATTGATTCTTTTATTTGTTTTTAAATTATGTAGTTTTCACCATGTTTCGGGGTAGGAGACATGGGGGAGAGGGGGGGGGGTCTGAAACAACGACAGTGCACTTTAACTTTGTAGCAATATTACGAATGTTCTTCTAAGTGACGTTGATTTTAACGACAGGTTAGCGCAACGACAGCTTCGATAACGACTGTTTATTATTTCGACAGCCAATCGTAAAGTAGTAAAAACAAAAAGTCGCAAAACACTGCCTTGTCATTGGCTGTCAAAATGATGAACAGTCGTTGTCGAAGCTGTCGTTATGCTGAGCTGTGGTTGGAATCAACATCACTGAAAAGAATATTCGTTATTTTGCTACAAAATCAAAGTGCACTACCTTTGTTTTTGACCCCCCCCCCCTCTCCCTATTTTTTTAATACTGTTTGAGTAAAAAAATTATATTCCTCGTTTCAAATTTATGCCCCATTATAAAGCATGATAACAGATCCTCTTTTAATTTTGTATGGCCTCATACGTTATTTTTCTATTTACATTAAAAGAATAGATAAATAGTTCTTCAGAAAACATTTTGCTTATTTATCGGCAGCAGTGGATTTTTAGTTATGTTTATTTACTTGTACGACTCAGAAAATAATTTTATTAATATTAACATTGCTAGCTGCTGCTTTATCTTATGACAAACAACAAGTTCTCTCACCCTGTGTGTGTTGATGATTTAGTATCTGTTCATTTCAAAGCAGCAATGATAAATTTTTCAATAATTTTACAAGTCTTATATTTATGTTGTGCTTAATACTTTCTAATATATGTCCTTCTTATAAGGAATGTTTTTAATCATTTGGAAAAATAAATATCACTGATTTGGCAATGACGCTATGTTGGTATGTTTTTTAAAGCTCACCTTTTACCTGCGTAGTATGGTATTCAATTAAATTATTCAACTAGTATGCTTGCACTTAGTTGTCCAGCAATATTGCATGCATTCACTTATAGTCATACAAAAATGAGGTCATCGATTTTTACAATATCTCAGACGAAAAACCAAAAAATTTGTCACTCGTGTAATAAAGACACATTAATCTAATTATGTTGATAAGATAATATATAAACTAATCAACTTATAACAGCAAATCCTCTATAGATAGCTCCAAATTTAAGTAAGATGATCTGCTATTGCCCTGCTTAAACCGATTCTTCCGATTATAGATTGTCAGTGATTTAGGGATACCCGTCTTTCTTAAAAGGAGTTAAAAAATTCTGAAATCTGAATAAATCTCTGAAATATTGTAATTCAAAATCAGTTGTCAGTTCATGTCCAAATATCATTATATATTTAAAGTTTTCTACTAACAATACATAAATATTAAGTGGCGCAGCAGAACCACGTTGGCAGGTAGGAATACTTCGAAGACATCGAGAGGCTGCGACACTCTTATACGCCGTTATGACCCATCAAAATTTATAATATTACCTCCTTTTTACATTTTTCAGAATAAACGCATGATTTTTGGTCTATAAGTTATTTGACACCCGAAGTTCTAAATGGAAAAAAGTCCGGAGCAAAAAGTCGACTCTTCACCCAATGAACAGATATTCGAAAAGAAGAGTTCTTTTTAAACACTTGAATGTCTACTTCTGGAGAATTCTTTTAGCATTCTTTAATTATTTACAAAGTAATCAATAACTTATGTGTTCAGGATTGAACTAGCTTTAATGTACACATTTTCATGTTATTTTAATTTTATTCTCATCGCTTGTACATTTACTTCCTTTACTTTAATTCTAAGAATTCAGTGCTCAAAGTGTTAGTGTTATTGTTATGATTCCTTCAAAGCCAAAGACTTGCCGAGCGAGAAAGACTCTTATAGCTTCTCGAATATTCTAGAATAATACCTTGCTCTACATAGCATAAGTTTATTTCTGCTTTCTCTTCGACTTCTAATGTAAGAACTTATAAATACATACATACAATTAAATATTCCTCAATTTGTTGCTGCCCTGCGAGCAGGGTATATTCTAAGAAAATTTTACAACTACCCGTTTTCATCTTACATATATCTATATACATACATGTATAGATATACAGTATGCGATTAACAATTATACAGTATGCGATTAACAATTGATTTAGAACTGCCCTTTTCGGTAGAACTACCCGTTAGAATATACCCTGCCTGCGAGGTAGCCCGCATATAAAGTCAGTCTAGCTACCGCATGCTCTCGAGCCACACGTCGGCGCTCGCGAGCAGACTCACGAAGCCGAGAGAGATCGCAACCGCTATATTTCTGTCAATAAAGTTTTTAGTCAAGTGAATGTCACAGTCTTTTCCTTGGTACGTTCCTCATTTCCTTCGGGATCTGAGGATCTTATCCCAACCAGGAGTTACCACGAGCTTTGTCAAGATCACCGAAAACTATTTAGCCTTGATTTTCTACCGATTTAAATCAAAGTTGCTAAATTTATATCTTTGAATGTCATCTTAGTACCTTAAATCATAATTCTACCTGAAAACAAATGTATATTATTAAGTAAAATCTTAAAGTAATGATAATTTTTCTTTCCTCATAAAAGAATTCTCTTAGAACACTCTAGTAATATTCATTTAATTGTATAAAAGCGGGCATTCAAGATAACATATATACTTAAACATGAATTCTTTTTGATCACTTCGAAAAAAAAGAATTCATCCTTAACTCTATTACAATAATAATAATACATTAAATGCTTATTGGGCATCTAATACGAGCAATCCGTAATTGAGACGGAGATATATCGCCCGTCTTTTCATCTTGTCTTGTCTGTTTTTGTTGGCCTTGGGTCACTTATTATTGTGACTCAGTATGATAAATTAAATATTCATATGAGTTTTTAAATCTATGGTACCGTTTCCATTACTGACTTCCACGGCACGGTATTTCACCGAAGAGTCAGGAGCTATTACAGTGCTGATGGGACATGTAGAGAAAAAACCCCACAGTGATCCCGCCAGTAGACAGAGCGGGGGGCGTCTTTTCATCTTTTTATAGAGTATATATAAACTCAGAGATAGTGCGCAGCACATACTGCGCAGTAGCGCATTTTCGAGTTACTGACTGCACTATACATGTATACATACACATAAGTAATATCGAGAATGAAAGAGCGAAAGAGAGAAAATGACCAGTAGATACACAAACAACACCGAACAAAATTTAAAAGTGACAGACATCAAGACTTTGTCCAAGTTGTGAACTTTAATAATTTAATTTAGTTTAGTACTATCTTGAAAGTAATACACTACAATTCTTGCACCCTACTACTTCCATACATAACTTAAGTAATATAATACAAGGCTGCAAAAGCTACACCACATGTTTTAATTTCCAAGACTTCCGAGAAGCGTTAAACTGCCCCATGAGCAGATATTAAAAAAAAAGAATTCTTTTTGAACACTTGAATGTCCGCTTCTAAAGAAATCTTTTAGCATTCATTAATTATTTATGAAGTAATCAATAACTCATGAAAAGCATGTAAGCAGTAACAATACCGAAAAATGTTGTAAGACAGTCGAATGTATCCCATAAATAATACACATTTACAAGAAGAATTTTAATATTTGAGATCACCGATTATTATTTATCCTTGATTTTCAACCGATTCGAATCGAATTTGCTAAATTTAGATCTTTGAATATCATCTTAGTACCTCAAATCATAATTTTAGCTGAAAATAAATGTATATTATTAAGTGAAATTTTAACGTGATTATAATTTTTTTGTTTCCTAATACAAGAATTCTTTTAGAACACTTTAGTAATATTCATTCAATTTTATAGAAGCGGACATTCAAGATAACACGTATACTTAAAAAAGAATTCTTTTTGAACATTTCGAAAAAAAAGAATTCTTTTTTAACTATATTACAATAATAATCGTACATCAAATGCTTATTTGGTGAGCAAGCGCAAGGCTTGACCCACTGACCATCAAATCTTACAGTCCTTAACTGCACGGAAAAAAAATTAGGTCTAGGATATCTCCAGCACTTTGGATTTCTAGAATCACCAAAATTTCCTAGCTTAAATTATTACAAAATCAACCTTTATTATCTTTATCTTGATGATGTTGTGACTCAACAATTGTCGCAATGTCTTTAGTACAAATCGGAGCTTGATCCCTCCCTTTGATGTTGGAGACTTGAGGTCTCCAATCGGCATTGAGAGTAAACACTTCAAGTCTTGAGACATAAAGTCTCCAAGTTGGTAATCTATGGTGACCAACTGGGAAAAGCAGACGCTCGGTATGTATAGAAATCACTCGATTCCAATACAAAGTAAATATGCTTCGGATTTGGCATGATAACGCTCTTTTCTGGTTACACGCAGTGATATGATTTGACATATATGTATGAGTGATTTCTATATATACCGAGCGTCTGCTCTTTCGAGTTGGTAACCGTACACTATTAGAAATTTTATTCAATTTACAACTATTAAAGGCAGAGTTTCTGAATGAGGAATTACGTACATGTAATATGATAAGAAATTAATAAGTTTTTGTTTCAAATTTACAAAGCATTATTAACATCAAAAATTTTTTTGTAATATAATGCAGAAGTTTGGTACCCCTACTAAAAAATAATGCAGATTTTCCTGCAGACTTTTTTGCAGACTAGGCTCTCTCAAATTTTAAAGTAGAGAAGTTGTGTCCAAATCTAATTTTTCGATAGTACATTGACCCAGTATGATGTTATTATCCGGATGATAACACTTAAACTTGGGGGTTCAAGAGTATTTGGACAATTTAAAAAAAACTTGAAATAAAAAATGTTTTTGGTTTTAAAAAAATTGTCAAAACACAATTGAACCCCCAAGTTTTAGTGTTATCATCCGGATGATACTAACATATGTGGTCGATACAGTATGGATAAATTATATTTGAACACAAGTTTTCTTTTTTTTAATTTGCGACGGCCCAGTCTGTAGACAAGTCTGCAGGAATATCTGCAGCTTAGTCAGCAGACAAAAGGGGCAATATACATGAAGGTAAGTCTGCAGAAAATTCTGCAGGAACGTCTGTAAAAAAGTGTGCAGGTCAGTCTGCATGAAATTTTCGTAAGGGTACATATCAATTGAGTTGGGAGTTTGAAATATCATTTCAAAATCTCACGTTTGAGTGAATATTGAAAACTAAGAAAATAAACGTAGAATTTGAAAACATATTGTAATTTCAATAACGGATTAAAAAGTCATACAAAATTCTGAAATGCTCAGCAAGTCACGCATTGAAAATCTTTCTTCAGAGCAATGACGCGAATGCGAACTGACAATAGTTCTGTAAGCGCAGTGCAAGTTTTTACCTGGTCAAGCTGAAATTTTGTGTGTATACTAAAAGCTACAATACCTCCCTTGTTTTTAAACGATAGCTCTTAATATTACATAGAACGCAAGTTATTTAATTTCGAAAAAGTGGCCCAAAAAGGCAGTTTTTTGCAATTTGAAAAAAAACGATTTGACCGATTGGGGCTCACCATAGCTCAATTCGTTTATCTTAAAATGGCGCATCCTTTTTACAATTTACTTTTTTTGTACGATTCTTCGGTTTATTTCTAGACTCGAAAAACCGGTTTTGACCATTTTGACTATTTTTTTTGGAACCTTTGCGAACATTTCCAACGGTAAAAGTTTGCTTTTATCGTTTTTATTTATTGAAATCTGCAAAGTAGTAATTTTTCAATTTGATCGGAATTTCCCGGAAATCAAGGGTATTTTTTGCTAATTCTATTACTCAGCTTACTCTCTTCCTCACTCTGACCTGCAGGAGTGCGACACACCTCCTTCCCTACCTTGAACCTAATCTTGGCTCACCATCTTGCAGCTTATATATGACAAACGATCTATGTTTATAGATGTAAAGGATAGCTGCGAGGGGTAAACGTTTTGCTTCGTCTTGTCGGTAATTTTTCGGTTCTTGGCTATTTTTTTTTTTTTTTTGAGTGGTATTATGTACGAATCCATTGAGAATCACAGGAAAAAAGTTGCGAAAACTTGTATAGGTTTCCCAGAAAATTAAGTTGTTTGCATAGAGATACGAAAAATAAGTGAACAATTGAATTTTCTGGTAAACCCTTCCAAGTTTTTGCAATTTTTTCCGTCGTCACTCCCAATGGATTTGTTCAAGACGGTGAATAAGCCTAGAAAAATTATAAATCAAGGGTTAATTTAAAAATATTAAGGTAGGGGTAAAAGTTGGTATCATTGCGGTTATTCTTTAATATTAGCTGTAAAGGTATATAGTAAAAAAACAGTTTGTATAATCGCTCTTATTTTTTTTTAAAATAAAAGTCTGGTCTAAAAACTACTGAAATTAATTTTTGTAAAGGTGTCAACTACTGATTATTTATTTAAAAACAGGTTTGAAAGTTGAGTTTCGGGTGCTAGTATCATTCCAGGTGTGTATGTATTATTGTGCTGATATTATTGCGGGCCGTTTCAATGCTAAATCAAATGAGAATCTACAACAATAGCAACATCGTAAGATAGGTTATGTGTGTACCAGTCATTGCGGTGTGATACTTTGTCAGGCAAAACTAAAGATTTTAATGCTGTTTTGAGATTGAAATACTGAATAATTATATACTTGATGATATACCCTTCTGAGTTTTATCACGTGAGAACTCATGTGAGATCTCATGCCATAATCTCACATAGACTTCTCATGAGATTGTGTCATGTGATTTTCTCACATA
>JAPYYV010020857.1:0-11446 GCA_030522625.1 Copidosoma aretas
CGTCATTGCCCCCCCCCCCCTTCGCGACCTCCGTTCGAAGAGGAAGATCGGAGCTGCGAGTTGTCGCCTCGGGGCGCTCCTCTTCTTCCGATCGCTCGTAGCCACTGTTTCTTTGTTTTTCGTTATCAAGTATACATACTCGAGCGTAGTATTACCGACGCCGCGGGGCTGGAAGTGACGGGTTGTGCCTGTGGCGCGGTACTCATCATGTATATATACGAGAGCGAGGGGCACGCGAACTGGAGTGACGGGACAGATTACTCGGGTCGTTAGGGCCTAGCGAGTCCTTTTTTTTTCGTCGATGCCCGGTTCGATCCGCGGTGGCTCGTAAAACGAGGAGCTGCCGTGATGAACTTTTAACGACCCTCGGCTCGGGTATTATCGCACGGGAGGTGGGGGGATAGTTGCGAGTCGAGTCGGGGAGAGAAACGTTGGCAGAAGTGGGTTTGTTGCGAGCGGAGGGAATTCCTCGAGCGGGGAAGGGGGAGGGGGGCAGAGTTGACGGATGAGTGGTTTAATTTTCGGTCTCGGTTTTTTGGGCTGTGTTCATTGGGCGTGTAAGAAGCGAGGGGAGAGTGGGTTGCGGCGAGATATACGGTGCTACGGGAGTATATGTACGGTACTGTGGTATTGGGGGAACACCTGTGTACCTTCGCTATTATACATTGGGAATTTTTATCGTGTACGTACTGCGATTTCGTAAGGCCGTGACAGTTGCAATAATCTCCATTCCGAATCGTAAACATCTTTACCGCTAGCGACGATCCATATTTTGAGTAAGACTTTTAGGGGGAGGGAGGGGTTTAAGCTTTTATTATGATTTCTTACGAAGGCGGAGGGTGGAATTTTTTTAAGTCATTTCAGCAACAGTTTATTCGACATCTAAAGTTTATTTCATCTCTTGAAATTTGCAACAAATAAACGTCCACGCAATGCTTTTAACGAGCTTTTAATCAATCGGTAATATCATATTATTCATACCTAACGGTTATTATTTATTTTGATAAGAGAAATTTCATGATTAAAAAAATTAATTTTGGTATTACCGAGGATATTAAATACTTTCGTAAGATATGGGAGAAGGAAGGAGGAGTTGTCCAAATTTCTTACGTAGGGGATGGAATGGGTCCAAAAGTAGGGAAAAACGTTTTACGTGAAATGTAGATGGCCCTTAATGGAGAGATAATTGTACGAAATTTTTTTCAACTGAAAACCTTGTGAAATTTCTCATAATGAGAATTTTTGCGATTGAAAATTCACTGTTTCAACAGAAATTAGCATATAACCTCTACAATCATAGTCGTCAAAATTTTACAACCAATTTTTCAAGAACTCGTGTAATAATCGTAAGGTGCTCAGCAACCTTCCGCTTTTACCCTCGTTTTTGTAGTAAAAATTTCTGCATTTTTCCGTGCAGAGGTTCAACATCTGCTACTTGTCCTGCAACACATGGTGAAAGGATGTAAGAATGGGGGGGGGGGGGTTGAGGCGTGAGTTGTACAGTTGCCAGTTGCAAATTTTTTAAAACAAGCAATATTTAAGGTTAAAAATGTATCTTCCATCACGATCCGTCAGAAGTACCTTATAAATGACATTCCAACTGCTCTGATACGTATATTACCATCCTGTTATGTACTATTCAAAAACATTGACTTGAACATTATGAAATTTTTAAAAATAATACAAGCATACGTTGTATTTCTTAAACGAGAAATCTGGTTTATTGATTTAGATCAATTATTTTTTCTACCGAGCGATCGTAAAGGTACGATTCGACACCATCCAACGGAACGGAGAACAAGAAAGGCGAAAAAATCCGTGCGCACAAAGAAAATTCTTTCTACTCTCCCACGGGACTCAGGTCGGCAGACCAGACCCAAAAATTTTCGGTCCCCTCGTACATGTCACAGTTACACGCATCTCCGGGAACTTTATTCTCCTTTTTGTTAGCTCTAAAGAACACTCTCTCTCGCGCAACAAAAGAAGCGTACGCGTAGAGCTTTTCGAAAATTTTTTTTTCTCTTCCGTGCTGATAATACTCGAAGTTGAAGTGCATCCACGTGCATTTCGTCGGGCTCGATGAGTAGGTACATTTATCGATTAAAAATCAAAGCGAACGAGACGCCATTGTGCAACTTAACTGCACTCACTACTTACTCGAGAACTTTGTTATGAAAGAGTCTTGCACAGGTGCATTAATAATTTAATAATTCGTACATGATATGTCTTTGTATGTCAGGTAAATGGTACAATACAAGTGGCGTTATTTGCGAAATTTTGTTCCCCGAATCTATCGGTGCACGTGATGAACGGTCATTAGCTCCCCGAATCTATCCGTGCACGTCATTAGCTCCTCAAAGTACGTTAGGCGTTCGAAGACGCATCGCGGCTACGCTTCGTAATTTGTTTTCAAAAGCCCGTTTTTAAACACACACGTTGCCCAAGATGCTCCTTCCAAGCGATCTATTCGCAGCTCGATACGCGAGGCTTAAGCGCTAACCCTTGGCACCGATTCAAAATAATCTTTCATCAACTATTGTTATTGGAATTCACAAAAAGGAAAAATTCACTGCACGCATGAACAAAAGAAAACAAATTTGACGAGTACACTAAGAAAATCATACTCGCAAGGCTCAAGAGTCCCTCACCAATCCTATCGTGATCATTGAGTATTTTACCCTCCCAAAGCGCACTTTGGTATCCTCATCACGCGCCAATGTCATACGCACCCTCCGAACAAACGTACAAACGCAGCCTTGCGCACGAACCCCCACCCCACGACGCAGCCGAACAAAGGCGCCAAGCCCAGCCGAGCCCGTCCAACGCCCCTCCGCCGTTGAGCCCCCCCCCCCCCCCCCCCCCCCCCCCCCGCCCCCCCCCCCCCCCCCCCCCCGTCCACGCTGCACTTCCTCCGAATCGCGCCACGGATCCGTCCCCTAGGCGAGCCCTTACAAATCCACCGAGCCCTTCGGGCGCAGGCCAGCGCAGCGCGCCCGAGGAGAAACACCGGCGGAACCATCATTCTGGCTCGTTATGCTCGGCGGCAGGAAGGAGACTTCCTCGCCCCGCCGACGGAGGCCCGCGGCGGCTCAGCGCTCGGAGAACGCGCGCCCGAGCAGTCGCCCGCTTAATGGGGGCCGAGGGGCTACGGTGCGCATCGGACCGTCGAGTCGTGCGCGTTACGCCGGGGCGAGTCGGGTGCAGGGCGGGCAGGGGGCGGATCGAGTGTTGCGGCGGATGAGGACTCGTGCGATTTCAGCGGCGCTTCGGCGATCGACCTCGTCCGCCTGTACGAATGCGATTGGCAATTTTTTTTGCGAGAAACGGATCGATGAGCGAAACGTTGGTTCAAAGCGTACGGTTGTTTTTGATCATTTTTCATGGTCATCGAGGGCGCGCTGGTTTTGTTTCGTGTGCATAGCGGTGCGAGAGCTCCTTCCGTGGGGCAGTATTGACCAGAGCTCTCGCTGTTCTTTTTCATACCTCTCGAGGTACTTTTTTTTTTTTTTTTTCTTCAAGAAGGGGAGAAAACCGCAGGAAGGTGTATAATGAACGCCATGAAGAGCAAACGGGCAAGGTATCATAGAGCAATTATGGATGTTTATCGCTGGGTTTCCTTTCTCTCTATTCGTATCCTTCTGTGCATTTCCGCCGGTCGATTCGCAAGAGTATGTACAAAAACAATGTACGTTTGTAGAGTGTTGGTCGAGTGAAAAGTTATGGGGACTCCAATAGAATGCGTACCTAGATAATGATCACCTTTGCATGATACGTAAGTTTTAAATTTGATATAGCACGAAGTGTACATGCACTTTTTACACGAGCTATAAAAATCCAGCAAATATGATTATTACTTTCTAATTGAGAAAGGGAGATTATCAGCGAATGTTATGGATGATTACGATGATGTTTATTTTGCCAATAAATATTCATCCATACATCATCTTTATTTTTCGCCGCTGTTTCATCATTCAAATTACTTGGTATATTTTTTCCCTTCGGTTTAAATGTATATGTCATGTTAATTGCCATTAGTATTCGTCTTGGGCAAGCTTCTCTTCATTCCAAACGTTCACCACAAAACGAAGGTTGGTAACGATAATACCGAGAAAAATACCCAAAAGACGTACATCCAAAATAAAAAAAAAAAAAAAAACCAATAATAACGGCGACGACAAAAGACGCCAACGAGACCCACGACGCAAACGCGGCTCCGGAGACCGACATGTCGCAGGACTACCACTTGATCCACGCCACTCAAAACGACACCCACACCGTCGTCACTTTTACCCGGCGCTGGCAGACCTGCGATCCTCAAGACCACAGCCTCACGGTAAGTTTGTCTCTCTGGTTTGTGACAAACAGGAG
This sequence comes from Copidosoma aretas, assembly GCA_030522625.1. Classification (NCBI taxonomy): domain Eukaryota; kingdom Metazoa; phylum Arthropoda; class Insecta; order Hymenoptera; family Encyrtidae; genus Copidosoma; species Copidosoma aretas. The sequence goes on from JAPYYV010020857.1 coordinate 4,369, forward strand.
CTCCTCTTCACGTTTATACACGATACAGGCGCCTACCCCATGGCTCGATCTAATTTCAAATACAGGCTTCGACACGTTTGGACGTTGAGTCGTCAACTTATTCACTGCAACTCACTGAACTTGATGTTCTACCGAGCAAAAAGGCGCATCGGCTAACAAGCGAAGTGACCTTGGAAACGGTAGGGGCGCACGTGCCCGAAAAACGATAGCTTCCTCGCTCCTTCTCTTTCGGTGGCTCTATTTTAGTCCGAAGCTTCTCGAGTGTCCCTTTGGCTGATGCATAAAGGACGCCGCGGTTACCCCAAACGGTGGGCTAACCGCGCGCTGAGCGGATAGTTTATCATGACGGAATTACTTTCTCGAGTGACCGTCGCTGATCGGGTGCGTTCTTTGCATCGTGTTTTTGCTCAAGGAGGAGCGAGAAAGAGATACTAGAAACCATGTGAACGCGCGAATCTCGGATTTGAAAATTAAATATTGACGTAGGCTTGGACGAAAAACTGTGTTTACGAGATCCGTTTTCACTCTCAAACGAAGTTTGCTTTTGAATGGGGTCTTGACTCGGTATAATAGATGTCTGGTGCATTTGAAGTATCCTCAAGGACACGTCCATCCTTTTGACCGGAGGCAGTTCCTGAGTTTCAAAGATACGTAGGGCGTGCACATCCAGGATACAGGCGTAAGAAGCCCAGAAGTAATTTTCATGCACAAAAAGTATCAGATATTTTTGATGTTATTAAAACGTATTACAACCCACAGTTTTTTAAACGTTTTCAGAACATTGTGTTCTGTTGGGGTTTTATGTCATTCAAATAAGTGCATAAATCTTTTTTTGTAAAAAAATAAAAACTCTTGGGGAAATTTCCAAAGGCACCGAGTGTATCTTCAAAACTGTTTTTGGTAATGACCATTCGAACAGTGAACAACAAACGTACGATCCAAGAAAAAACCCTTTACATCAGAGGGGCAGACATTTTTCGCCTCTGTTACCCAATTTCTCACGTCCAGAGCCATGGATTTATATCACGGGTCCCGATTATACCTCGGGACTGAACTCACAGGTTTCGAGCGCATAAAAGAATTTACGCCCGGCATTCCTGGGGAAGCCCCCGACCATTGCCATAAAATATTTCTAATCGAGTGTGCGGTGTGGTGCATATATATATACCCACACACCTGCGCATCCCCACGAGCGCTCCGACTGTATTGGCCTTTATTTTTCTCGGCTATTCAATTCTCCGATGCATGCATGTTTGAGAGAGTCCACTGCAGATAAATTGGCTATCGTCACTCTTGCGGTTTCCTGTTCGCAAATTGGTCCCCATACATACCGAGATAGCAATTAATTTTTACCTCTAAATCCCACGATGGGTTTTGGGGAATTTGAATTCAATTTATCATCGTCACATTTGAATCGGGCCCTACAAATATTTAATTTAATGGAAAAAGTTTAATCATTCGATCACAATAATGCCAATAATTGCCAAACCGTCATTATACATGAGATAAATCTCATTAGTGATTTGGAAATAGATCAACATTTATCGAAAGCCCTCCCAAATCTTTTCAAACTAAATTCTCTTAATTCCATGACCAACATTAATTTTCTATCGTCTTCTTTCACTTTCAGGGTGACACGATTCGCGTGCTGTGGGCGATGCACCACATGGATCCTGAGCTCAACGCCGCGAGGTTCCACGGAGAAAAGCGCGGAGCTCGAGCCCTGAGGCTCAAGGCACCCGCTCCCCATCCGCCTCCACCCCTGAGGGATCCCGACATGATCAAGTGGGACGTGAAACTCAACCAGGTGAGTCTTGTTCCTCGATCTCTCAACACCACGATGATTCTCAAATCATCCGAAGCCTCACGTTGATTCCTTGCTTCCAGTTCACCGTATCCAACACCACGGACACCGTGTACTGGTGCAAGATATTCAAGGCCCCCAAGCTGCACCGCAAACACCACATGATCGGGGTAAGTTTACCACCATTATACTCGGTGTATCGCATTGTATTGGTATTCCGTGAACGCACAAAGCGGCTCATACATCACGAGATCCGAGCCCCTTTTGTATGAATGTACGGTCGATTCCGTTGTCGATGCACGTTTCCCGAAATATACCTGCGACGCGTAAACGGAAGTCTCTGTCTCTCCTCGCTCGGGCTGCAGGCGGGCACGAACGCCTTTCCCACGACCGTTGTCATTGATTCGGCTGAATCGGGTCTGCCGGTAGCTCCTGACGGAATTTAAATCTGGGTTTGATTCTTTCGGGATACGAGACTAGAATCATTGTCGATAAATCGCGGTCAAATCTTTTTTTTGAATAACCATCCAGTCGATGCTTTCATTACACTGATAGAAGGGCTTTTTTTTGTATTTAAGTCACGTTCGATCAACTGCTCATTAATGTGGATTCGAACATGAGCAATTACTCAATTAATATTCGTTTACCGTTGATCCATAGTCTCGAACAGTTCATTAACCACGACTTATCTGATCTATCGGTGTATCCAGGCCTATTTCTTTATCTGAAAATACCATCAAATAACTTTCCAGTACACACCTCTGATCGAGAAGATGAACGAGCCCGTGGTGCACCACATAACCCTGTACGAGTGCGCCTCGACGCAGCCGATCCTCGCGGAGCACGCCCGACTTGCCGGTGCCCATTGCTACAGTCCGACGATGCCCAAGGAGTGGGACACCTGTCTGCAGCCCGTACTCTCCTGGGCTAGGGGCAGTCGGGGCGAGTGGCTGCCCAACCACGTGGGCCTGCCGATCGCCGAACGGCTCGAGAACTCGTACTACATGCTCGAGGTGCACTACAACAACAGGAACGCCCGACAGGTCGTCGACAGCAGCGGCGTGAGGCTGCACCTGACGCCCAACGTCCGGAAGATGGAGGCCGGGATCCTGATCACCGGCGTGGCCATCAGTCCGTTCCACATGGTGCCGCCCGAGCAGAAGGAGTACGCCACCGCGGGCTACTGCACGTCGGATTGCACGAACAAGGTATGGACTCTACTTATATGGTTCCTTTAGTGTGATCGAAGAAATAGTAACAATCGCGATTGACCACTTACGAAACTTTATTTACGGTTCAATTTGCGAAGCTTTACATTCGGACGGGGTTTTGTTCAATTTAGAAATATACCTATGAGGGATCTTGCAAAAAAAGTCGTTTTACTGAAGAGTCGGTTAAGGAAGAGGAAGTTTGCATGAAGTTTCCCAATTGATTGTTTGAAACGTCCCAAAATATAGTCAACGCTGAAATTTATTGTGAGCACTTTCAAGTCTGGCAAAACTCGACAATAATCCAAATCAACGGAGTATCTCATAGGCTCGCTTCCATTCAAACTTTGAAGTTCAAATTCAAAAAGAGCCGAAAAAATTGTGAATCAATACTTAACTGTATCGCGTGTTCCATAGTTTTTTCGTCCATTTCGGCTTCAGTTCACGAAAAAAGAATGGTGGAAGAGGAGTATCCTACCGAAAAAGTGGAGCTACTTTTTGGACCGCAAAAACGGCTTTTTTTAAGAATTTCTCCCATGAAGTGACAAACGAATCTTTCGCCGATTCTTGTTTTAAATGATACAATCGTTCGATCCGTAACATCAAGTGGCACATCGATATATTTTTTTTCCAGATGTTCGACAAGAATGGCATAAACGTCGTCTCGGTTGTCCTGCACTCGCACCTGGCGGGCCGGCGCCTGAGCCTCAAGCACATCCGCCAGGGCCAGGAACTGCCTCCAATAGTCCAGGACAACCAGTTCGACTTTGAGTATCAGCAAGCCCACACGTTGGACCGCGAGGTACGGGTGCTCCCGGGTGACGAGCTCGTTGCAGAATGCGTTTACGACACCCGGGGACGTCCCAGAGCGACCTTTGGCGGCTACGCCGCGTCCCAAGAGATGTGCCTGGCTTTCGTAGTCCACTATCCGAGAACGCCCCTGGCCGCCTGCTACAGTATGACACCAGTGAAGGAATTCTTCGAAGCGCTCAACGTGCAGGGCTTCAAAGGGGTCACGATGGAGAACGTCGAGAAGTTGTTTTTGTCAACAACGTGAGTGTCCTAGGCTATTATTCTTCGAGCAATAAGAACTGTGGGAATATTGGCATGATTTGTGGTACATACGTATTGCAATTGCAGGACGGAAGCCGTAAAAGTGCCATTACCCCCGTCTCTCTACACACATAATTATCCTGGGAGATCTAGGGATGACAACGACGCAGAAATAATCAGGCAGGCAAAGTCTGCTCTGATTTCAAAGGGCGAGTACATCGACTATGACGATATATTTGCCAGGCTCGTGATTGAAAAGCCCGACGAGTTCAAAGGTGAGTTGGAAAATTTGAGGAATTTTAACTACTTGGGATCAGTTGAGATTAGGGTTCCGAAATAATAGATTTCTTACATACGGCACATTTAATATTTTTCAATATTTATTCACCTTTTTTCTTGAAACTTAAAAACAGTGGTTCTTAAACACGATTCAAAAATATTGAATTCTATTACAAATAAATTTAATTCCTGATTTATTCGTATTTCAATTAGTCGTTTAATGATTGTGTATTAAACTCTAATTGATTTGAGTTCCAATTTAATTATTTAGAACCTTGATGAACAGACATTTCAAGAAGCTATGTTTTGTCTTTAGAAAACCTTTTTTTGTTTGGACGAAATATGAATTAATCTTCTTTTTTTTTTTTAACAGATCACACATTGTCCGATCACATCGCCGCACTTGCTTGGAATGACACTGCTCTCTCAAAGTCCATTGAGATGAGTCTGTATCACGGAAAGCACTCAACTTTCTGCAGGGCAAGAGAAGACAAAATTCCGCAGGTAAATTTCAAAGATTTTCTATAATTTTTAGTAAGAAACTAATTACCTCTTTCGTAAAATTAAATGAAAATTGATTAAAAATACTTTTCTTATTTACAGAATGCAGTTATACAATCGTTCCCTAACTTTACGGCTTTACCAGTGAGTAATGACACGCACTGCAATAGTTTTCTCAGGATGCATCGTTCTTCTGGCTCCAGTGTTGCACCGTCACTTCTTGCTGTATTATTAACGATTTTAATAGCTTGGTGCTGAAAAGACAATACAGTGATTCTCTTCTGTAGGTGAACAGCGGAACCTCTACTGCGTATTTGTATAGATCAACGTCCATTTATTTATTACAAAAAAAAAGAAGCAAGAACCATCGTTATTGCTTGTATTATCTTAGACTGATCGATAGCGTGAAGTGTACTGTGCGCGACTATTAGAGAAACAATTGAAGAGGGAATGAGTGAATTTTGTTCGAGCCACGTGACACTGAGAACTCTTAGAAGAGAGACAGTGACATTGTCTTCACAAGACTGTTTTATGTAGTGAACTCGAGAGTGAACTTTAATATTGTAAATATTTTATTTATAAGTTTTAGTTATAAGCAGATATTTCAAATATATTTAGTAGTTTTATGTTATTACTTGTAGACATACGTTTTTAGTACAATCAATTTAAGCCTAGATATTTGAAAAAATCAATCATTCTCTGCATAACAAAAGTAAATTATAGCTCTGGCATCTATTTTTCAAATATGTAGATAAACAAATAACACAGACCTATTTTATATTTCTCATGCAGGTTATTTAGTACTAACAAAAACAAAAACTGCCTATAAAATAATATCCAAGATGCAACAATTTAAATAATTATCTCAAAATTTTCATTTTTATTCAAGATTTTTTCAGTGTTTTGTAAAAAGTTATGACTGTGAAAATAATAATAATACGTTTGTAAATTATTATTTAAAATTATATTCGATTAACTCTGGCTTAACTACGTTTAAAATCAAAAGAAAATAAAAGTAATAAATAATTAAATTATAAATTGTGTTTTTATCAATATGTTTATGTCCGTTTATATATATTTTGGCTTCTTCATAGAGGATGTCTTGGACCCATTTCGATAACCTGGGCTCATCTTTTTGTTTTAATTTTGGATACCGATCACTGCTGAAAAAAAACTTTTTGGTTCCATTAATTTTTTTTTTTTTTGTTGATTGTATTGATTTATTAAAACTGGTTTTTTCGATAAAATCGATTTTTAAGCTATTAAACATTGTTGAAGAATATTCTGTGGATAAAAATCTTAACGATCATAAAATCAAATAAAAACTAAGTTTTTGGTTGGGATTACAAAAATTTAATAGTTGGGTGTGCGTGGGTGAAGTAGGAAATGTACATAATCGGTCATATATTAGGATTTCTATGACCGATTTCAATAAACCCGGGCTTACTTCTGCGTTTTTCAATACAGATAAATATTTTTAAAAAAATTTCTTTGTTTATTCCGATTTTATTGATTTTTGAAACTTGATTTTTTAGAAAAATTGGATATTAAAGATTCATCGTTGTTTTAGGATATTTTACGATACATATTCTGTAAACTTTTTTGTTTTTGAATACCCATCATCGCAAAAAAAAAATTTCAATTTCATCGATTCGTTCTTTTTTGTTTTAATTTTATCGATTTCGGAAAATCGTTTTTTTTTTAAGTAATTTTCCGCTATCAAACGTTGTTTTAGAATATTTTGTGGCAAAAACTCTTGATGATTATAAAATTTCCTTTTGCTTCCTCATAGAGGAAGCTTTGTTATGGACGGAAAATCACATGTCGAGATAACATGTTATAAATACGTTTGTGGACGTTAGAATCGATGTATATAACTCTCGCGAAAACGTCCGTCCGCCGTCTGGCCGTCCGTCCGTCCGTGTGTGTGTATGTGTGGATGTGTGTGTAATAAGTCATATTTCAGGATTTCTTCGACCCATTTCGATAACATGGACTCATTTTTTTTGTTTTAATTTTGGATACCGATCACTGCTGAAGAAAAACTTTTTGATTCCATTAATTTTTTTCTTGTTTATGTTGATTGTATTGATTTATCAAAACTGGTTTTTTCGATAAAATCGATTTTTAAGCTATTAAGGGCATTCAGTATATCATCGGGAGTTCCTATCTTACCGACTACCTTAATTTCACTAATTTTCATTAGTCATTAATGTTATGGTTATTTTAACGT
>JAPYYV010020859.1:0-12290 GCA_030522625.1 Copidosoma aretas
GTGCGGAGCCTGAATAAACGATTCGAAATAGTTTTCAAACTCTTTGCGCAAAATCACGTCTTGGATAACGTGGATGATGGTGAGAAAACGTTCGTCTATATGTATACACCATTCGAGGATTAGCGTAGGTATAGGAAACTTTGGTAATTTCCAACAACTCTTGACTTCTCTCTATAGTAAGTAGCAACTCGTCTTCTACCAACTATTAAATTACTTTTGGAGGAGAAATTTTCGTTACATCGAACTTTACAAACAGATACTGACTTATACTTATCCCGATAGCTATGTTGGCTTGGTTAAATATTCTGAAAGTAAATTGACTAAAACTCGATCGCTTTTTTTAGCGTTGGTACTACCGATACTATGGTATACCATACTTGAGAGCTTATTAAAATTTTCCCAATTCGATCGATGAGTAATCACCATCGCGAAAATCTACGCGGTAAATTTTGAAGACATGTCTATTAAATATAAATCGCACGATATGCCGAGAGAAGGGGGACGAGTGCGCAGGGATTGTCCGATTAATCCGTTTGTCCCTAACAAGTATTCTTTACATCTTTGGTTCTTCCGCTCGCACCAATACCTATATGTATACATAGATAGGTACAACTGCTACTCCGTCGAGGATTTTCGAATACCATAATTGCCCCCGTCGCTTGTCTTTCCGACAGTTGTGACTGGCAAAGCCTATAGCTCACCCAAAAGCCGAGATAAAAAATGAGGCATAACCTATTTGACCTATCTTGCGACCGTAAATCTTCGCTCCGTCAGCGCCCGGCAAATTGTCAAAAAGTAACATTATTTCCTCTCTCCTGCATCCCTCGACAACTGTTCAACCGCGCTCACCGTAACAATAATCGTACACTTTTTACGCAAAAGCACAACCCATTTTTGCACCACAATAAAACTCGAACCTCCAGCTGCTCGTCCTTCAATTAATCCTCGCGCCACTCTGCCCGGACAAAGCGCCCGACAATTAACGCGACCCACTCTCCCCCATGTATATAATATATACACACATAGCAGGGGGGTTGGGTCGGCGATCGCCGCTAAATTAATGCGCCACAGCAGCTATATATGCATTATAATACCGCACCGCGTCTTCGCCGCAGAGTCCCCCGGTTTCGCTCATTAACGCCGTCCCCCGGAGCCATCGCCGCCGCCGCCGTCGTTCCTCGCTGCCGCCCTGATATTATACTCAAACAATTAGTTTCCCCGAAACGTGAGCTATACGTATACTCGGTCGAGGGGGGGGGGGGAGACGGAGCGCCGAGAGGAGCCGCTGAACTCGCCGCGTCTCGCGGTGTGTACAATGCATACAAACGGCTTCCGCGCCTCCGAGCGGTTCCAACCTATTCTCCGGTGCGACGTCCGCGCTTCGTGTACCGCAGCAGTGCGCATCGGGCGAAAATCTGCAGGCGGCCGCGGAAAATGTAGCTTTTCGCGGGACGGACGGTGAGAACGAGACGGTGATTCGGATCCTCCGGAGCGACTATTTGCAGCGAGCCCCTCCCGCTTGCAGCAATGATCGTATTGCGTACGGCAGTTCGGACCAACGACTGACGTTCCAGGACGATACGCGTCATTGACACGTGGAAACGCGGATCACTCGGAGGGACAGCCCAGCCGATCGACAGTGGCAGGCGCAACGCGGAGCAGACCCGGGGCCGGTAAATCCTGCCTATCGATTAAGCCCGCGTCCCGGCGTTCGCGGGAGGACCGTCCACCGTCTTCTCCTCCGGTTGTCCTTCGGGCCTCGCCTCGAAACTCCGCGCGGCTGATTTCCCCGCTCCGCCCGTGCATCGTGTCCCGATCCCCTGCGGCCCGTGCGTAATTGAAAATCATCAATCCCCCGCGCCGCCCGAGAGTTTCGCGCCCCGGTTTTATCGATCGCCGCCGCAGCAGCAGCGCGTACCCTACGCGTCAAACTTTCGGCCTCGCTCTCCCGCTCTCTGATGCAGCGCTTGTATCGTATTGTTTGCACACATACGCGGGCGCGGCGAGAGAGTCGGGAGAAGTTTCTCCCGCGCGGTGCGCTTGATTGCATTTACATTGTAAATACGGCGCTGGTGGCGCGGCACCGTTATGATATAATTAATCGGCTGTTCCTCGAGCGCGAGAGGGAGAGGGTCGGGGTCGAGGAAGCGCCTGGGTATAATACATCCAAGCTTAGTGTCTCTATTATGGACATTCGTTAGTCTCGTTTTGCGGAATAGGTACACATACGTACAAAAAGTGTTTAAAAATATTTCAGGAAGCCACGACAAAAGTAACACGTCGATCGGTCGGTACTGCTATTGCAGGAAGCGCGTTTCTTTCTCGCAACCGTGTGACCAATCTTCCTTGCGCAAGCTCAAGTCGTTCGGCAAAATCTCGTTGTCTGTGGTTAACTTGTCCGTCTTCGGCAGACTTTTTCATCCCCGAAGCTTCGCGCGGCTCGTTTGAAAATTTCACGAGCACAGAGGTACCTGCTCTCTTTGTATACTTTGTGAACAAAAACAAAATAAACGCCGAAGAAAAAGAAAGCTAAATCCCATGGCCCGCGGGTGTTTTCTCCGGTCCTGGTGAGCGCGTACGGTCCAGTGGGCTCGCGCTCGATTGCTTCGAGATGGAGAAAAAAAAAGAGGTGAGCATCAGAATCCGTTGTCAGAAAAACACTGCCTGTGTAGGTGGTCAATCGCGTTATGTCGGTATCCATAGCTTTAGGTATTTTCATTTGTCCCACATGAACGGATAGTATCAAATATGGAGTGTGACAATGTTTTGGAGTTGGTGGTCAAATACGTCATAATAGTGCACACAATTTTGTACCGATACGACGTCGTTGTTGTACCCCCACTCCAAAGCTTTGACACGAAAAAACACATGTGCAATATTTTTTGATATTCCACCTGACGGACCAAATCGATTTTTTCATGCAAGTTTCCCATTCGGTCGGTAGATTCCGGTCCCGCGATTAATTACAGTTTGGTGTTCGAGTCTCAGTGCAGACAGCCAAGTACAGAAATCATTTGCAGATCTGTGCCTGTTAAAATTGCGAAAAAAAAATTGGAAACACTAGATGTCGATGTCAAGTTACTGTTTTTATTTTATTCAAATTGATTGCGTACATTTCGAACCCGCGTGCTTGTGGGTGTATGGCTTACACGCTTCCGACTGGACCACGCCAGCCCGACACCATGACAATTCCATTTCGCATTTCCAGCTTTACTCAAGTGAGGCCCTCGTCGATCAAGATCGTCGATGGCGAGTGCGTGCGGCCATTTCGGACGAACAGTTAATGCCTATGCGCAACATGCCGTGGGTAAATATCTTCCGATTCCCCGCGTGCATTATTCTCCGTTCCTCTCCAATAGCCTCCCCTCCCTCTTCGATCAAACCCAGCCCAACGGCACCCGCAACGGAAAAAAAAAAGCAGCGAGCGAGGGGTGGCGCTGTGCTTTTTCATCGAGCCCGAACCGATTTTCCGGCAGCGCTCGGGCATCTGCCATCCAAACATCGGCGGCGGCGCTCTCCTCCGACTTTCTCCTCTCGGCTTTGTCGCGAATGAAAGCTCCTCCATCCAGCCTATAGTTTCCCTCCTCTCCCGGCCAAGGAGCTCCCGCGAGATCCGCGCGCTCCTCGGTGTCTCTCGTTCGCGGAGGGCGGGTGTTAATCACGCGGGAGAGATCGCGCGCGACGGTTATTCGTACAAGTGTCCTCCGCGGTGAGGTTCTTGCACTGTGACGGCGATATTGGCGGTGACGGTGGCGCCTGGAAAAGGGTATCGGAGGATCCGGTGATCCTGCGAACTCAATCGTAGCTGCGTTTTTCGCTCGATTCGGTTTAAAATTTTCGACCCGCGTACCGCGAGGGTGAACTCGACGATCTTGGTTTTACGGAAAATCGGAGGGAAGTCGGTGCACGAAGGTGCGTACGAGATAATCAAAGTTCGCTAATGAAGCGTGCGCAAGTAGTAGAGTATAATAATAATAGTACTCACGCGTGGGAAAAAATTCGATGGAAGAGCGTGTACGATGATAATGTTTCAACGAGTGTGCGCACCGAGTATTTTCCCAAGCAGCGCTGAATTTTCTCTCTCTATCACTGCGCACGCGGGGCGTACGAGTGAATGCCATTTCGATTAAAAATGAAAATTTCCAGCAGTTTAATCTGGTACATATTTTTTCCCGCATGGACAGACGAAAGCTCGCGCGCGGTGAATAATGTTGTTCAATTAGCTCCGTCGGCACGCATGGAACATGGGCATGCCTTAAAAATTACTACCGAGAACGAACTTTACGATCGCCACGGGCTACTTTCCCTCGCAGCATCCTCAAACGGTGGGGAGAAAGCTCGTATACGAGCCACGACGACCAGCTCGCAAGCTCGTAGCAGTATATACAAGCCTCGGCGGTCCGTGGAATTTCCCGAGTAACTTCCGCGCGTCGGCCTGACACAGGACGGCGCGCAGAACAGCAGCCGTGTCGCAAGCTCGCTGTATGCAGGCCAATGCCGTTCGAGACCCGCGTGCAAACGTAGGTTATACGTATACCTAATACACGTCTCTCCGCTGACTCTGCAGTCTGCTCTGCTCCTCAATGTGTGTACACGCATACCAATACAGTTACTGGTAATACCACCACAACGCACTCGGTGGCGTGGCATACCGTCGCTGTCCAGGACGAATATAAGGGGCATGGCATTCGCGTGATGCTAGCGTGTCTCCCTGAAACAGCTGCGTATGTAAATTCGTAGCGCGTCCATGTGTCATCGGACGTACATATTGTACCCACGTCGAATAAGCCTCGAGTGTGCTCATGCTGCTTATACTTGTGCTTTTGTACGAATGTAATTCGTACGCGCATAATACACACACGTAGAACAACGTATGTTGTTAATAGTCCGCTGCGTATCGAACTAAGTAGAAACAGCCGAGTGAGGCAGGACGAGCCAGGTTTGTGATTTTAAATTTGTAAGTTGATACTCTGTGTTGTTGAGCCTTATTTTTATTTGTGTACACGTACGTTAGTTTGTTTCCACGTTTTATTAATTTCTTAATTTTGCTTGATAAAAGTGCGTCGACATAATAGCTTTGAGTCGTCACGATCAATCAAATACGGGTCGAACGGGGGCGTCTTTCTCTCCCCGTACAACTGGAACAGGAGTTGGTAAAGTGAGTGGGAGAGCCACGGAATATATTAGCAAGATATCTCGTTCGAAAGTTAACAATCGAGCACGCACCTTTCAACAACAATCACGAATACATCGCTGTCCCCTTTCCCAATGGACGCGCGCCGAAATTCAACCCCCCCGGAACGTCATCGCGGCGACTTTGAGCTCGCGCAAAATGACGCTTCGGCATCCGAGCGATCCGCATCTGCTGCAAGTATATGTGCACAGTAGTCCACGCGTGGATATTACCGTGCAAGCTCTCGGCATGCTTGCGCAGCAGCTTAGGCTTCGGAGCTCATATATGCACCGCGCGCTCTCCGCAACCGTCCGTTCGTATACGTACCGTGTGCGCGGGCGCGTACCAACGCAGAGACAATAGAGGCGCAGTGCAGTCACCCCCCGATGTACGGCCTCCGCAGAATCACGACGCCTCTATTGGTAATCGGTGCCCGCGAAACGGCTCGGCCGTTCCGACTTACGCAGCGCATTATATACGGGAATCTTATATTATGCTGTAGGTATACAGGCCCGGATGGTCCGGAGAGAGACTCGATGCGGGCGCCCGGAGCTTGCTCGGTTTACTGCCCATCATCAGCAGCAGCAGGACGAGGCCGGGGATCATCGTATTACCCCCCTATACGTTGCGCCAGCCGCGAGCTTACGCGCACATCCTACTTCGTCGTAACCCCGGCCGCTTATAATGTACATGCGCGCGATGAAAGCCGTACTTGCATAGCTCTCTGTACATTATACCGTGCTGTTATCCGAGGCGCAGCTGTTTAGCTCGATGGATTAAATACGCACGTACGGCGCGGGAGAGCTTTTTCATACGGACGTGGCGGGAGATTTTCTTTTTTTTTCGCGCGCGCTTGGGGGGGGGGGGGGGGGGGTGGGGTGGGTGGGGGGGGGGGGGGGGGGGGGGGGGGGGGGGGGGGGGGCGGGTGGTTTGCGTATGCAATGTGTATGGAAGCACGACGCGTCTGCGGTATTTTACACCGGCGCTCGTGCCTCCCCGCAGTTCGCTCGTTTTTCTCCGATTCAGCTACTTTTTTCTGATCCCCTGCCTCTGATGCTTCTCGGGCTCGCTTTTGCGTTCTTTTTTTTTTTCGGCACGCAGCGTTTTCTCGATTCTATGTTTCGGATCGTGTGCGCTTTGGTTGAACACGAGAGATGAGCAAATCGTTCTTGGGGCCAAGTTTTTAATTATACCAAACGTGTAATAAGCAGGTTTTTAAAATAATTATTCGGCCAAGTGTTTCCAAAGCGATCTCCATTTGAATTGTTTGAAATTCAATTCGTAAAAACAAAAAAACCACACTCGAACCATTTCGGTGTCCAATTTCAAAGCCTCGTATATGCTAATTCGCGCGAAATTAGGTAGAATCCAGTCCATCACGGAGCGTCCGTCCATAACGCGATATCGTAACACGCCAAGGCAATTTTGCGGGTACACAGCTCGCGCGAGTCGTTAGCCAAACGGATTTCACGCCGCGCGATATCGGATATCGCATCTATACGTACTTATACTCGGGCGAAGGGAGGAGCCGAGACGTCCGCAGCGAGCTTCGACCCCTTTGCTTCGCGCGCTTTTAAACTTTCTTTCCCGGATCACCCGCGCGGATGCAGGTGTCCTTGGTCTTCGCGGTTTCTGCTCATGTATACGCGCGCGCGTGTATTACCCATCTACTTGTACTTCGCTGAAAAAGTCTGTCGCCGATCGGCACGCTTGTGCGCGGGGCACGGCTGCCTTTTTTCCCGCCCGCGGCTCGTCGGGGCACATCGATCGCTCTTGAGCTACTCATCGTCGCTGCAGCGTCCACGAGTCGTGTGCGAACTTGCGGCGCGATTATATCAATCCCGATTGAAATTCCGTTCGGCCCGCGGGCGATCAAAATAATACGATCCGATCCCAAAGCGAGCGGACGGTACGACGTGACATATGGGTGTCCACACACATACCCCTTGATCGTCCCCGAATCCGTCCGAAGGGGCCTTTTCCGTCGCATTAGGTACATCTAGCGGCGTATTCTTCGCCCGGGACGCGGTGCACCGTCCATCGCGCGGAATCCGCGAAAATATAATAAATCGTCCGCGCCCCCGGTGCTGCGGAGCGGCGAAATATACTTGCCGACGCACTCGCATGAGAAACGGGAAAAGGGACAGAGGGTCTTCTATTCACGGGACGAAACGGAGTGGCAAAAATATGGAGGAGGAGGGTGAGGCAATATAATATATATCGAGGAGTACGCGCACGCCATATGGCGAAGAAAACGTACGTCGCACGAGAGGAAACTACGGCGAACGCGGGGGGAGGGTTTCGGTGGGATATTCGACGCCTGCGAAGAAAGGAAGGACCCTCTCGAGTGCACGACCGTATGTCCCATGTACTTATATACCCCACGAACTCCGGAGTTAGTATAGGAGAAGAATCGCTCGCGAGGACCATTACGCCGATCCCACCTCTCCGTGTATTACGCAGCCGCGGCTTTCCTGCGATTGAAATCGTCCAGCGTTTGTCAAATGCACCATCACCCCTCCCTCTCTCGCCCTTGCCATCGCTGCGTCCAAAGCTCTCTCCACGGGGTATAAAGTTTTCGAGGATGCAGACCGGAGATTGGAGGCTCCTCATCTTTCGTATACGCTGTATAGGTGCTTCTTCGATCGGCCTCCCTTCGCCCGTAGCACGTTAGGTTCTGTACTTACCAATACGCTTTAACATTTCTTTGCGCTCACGTACGTAAAGCGCTTCGGTCCACTCCATACCGATTGAAAACGTTGCTGCTGGTTCAAGAGCTCACACAGTTAAGTATATTATTCTCCTCGTGTCCGACCACTGTATAGAGACCACATGGATGTTTGCTCGCTTGGATCAGTTTCGAGGGTCTCGGAGCCAAAGTTTCACTTAAATACATTTTTATGTTCATCAGCAGCATCCAGCGCCCGATAGGGGCCGATATAACTCGCTGTGGGGTGGTACAGAGAAATATCGACGTGTCGGAAGGTATACCCGATCGATTTCGCGGATGACTATGACGTTAGAGAGCGCGCCGGAAGGGCACTCGGGCGAGGGGGACAGAGAGAGAGAGAGAGAGAGAGAGAGAGAGAGAGAGAGAGAGAGAGCAGTGTAAGCACAAGTATAGGCGGAGAGCTCTGATAAATTATTCATGATCCACGGGGCTCTCCGGGCTTCGAAAGTTCCGCGGTGGATTTCGGACTGAAAGTGTCGTTCTGACGCTGACGCTCCAGAGAGGAGAGAGTCTTTTACACGTCCAGTTGATGTATTGCTCAACTTTGCCTGCAGATGTTGGCGATTATGCGCCACGGTGCCCATATGATATGTATACATGATGTACCCGGAGGATAGTCCGCGGGAGAGATATCCTGATGCATAATATATTATCATGGACCAGATCTCGCAGAGATGCCGACATTTGTTACTATTTTTATAGCCGTTGAGAGTATAAAAATATTGCTTTTTTTTCGAGAAATCTATATAACGGTGGGCACTTTTTCCTTCTGTTTCAGGTACTGCGTGACGTACACGGTGACAAAGAGAGCCTCGAAAGCTTGCTACAAGGAGCCAGGACTCTCGGACCTCGCGGAAGGTGAGTTTGTGTCTTTCTACTTTATTGCACGAGTTTTTTTCGCGAACTGCAGATGGTGACTCCATTTTCGAAGAGGAGGAAATAGCCGAGAGAGTATAAAAAGAAACGGGGTTCTTTCTTCTATTTTTTTTTTCCGTATACGTAATGGTGCGACTGTCCCCGTCGATTCGCTCGTCTGAAAAATTTCGAGTGCGATCGATTCAATTGCTCGTCACTTTCGAGCTCCGATTGCAGAGGGGTCTAATCGAGTGCTTGGATAGACGCCATAGTGTTCGTGTTTGACAGTCATATCGCGAACTTACGATCACTTACGATCTAAAAAGCTACTGTTACGTTACATCTTGGATTGCCAGCATGCTATATGACTGTCAAACTCGAACTCTGTGGCATTTTGTCGAAGCACTCGATTTATAGATCCCGCGGCTGGCTGATACATCGCACCTGAGCGTTATTGTTATCGTGGAATTGTACTGAATACCGCGAGCATTGCTCGAAATCGGCTCTACAAACTCGCCCGGAAGAAACGAACCGAACAATGACTTCAACGACCGACGTAGCCAACGGGCCTTGAAACTTCCTCGTTGTTGTACACACCCAACGCAAAATCGACAGTGACCGACATCACGCGGTAACGTCAGCAGCACCGGCCGCGCGCAACCGGACAACCGACGCCGGGCTCTCTTAGTCCAGCGAAATTGGCGGAAAATCGGCCCTCCGCACGCGCGTCCGGTGGAAATTGCGCCCGCGCACGTTCGGCCGGAGAAAATTCTAATCGCGAACCCCTGCTTCCGCCCGCGGGGTCGCTGCTTCGCAGGTGCCCGAGTCTGCGTGCGGTGCCAGCTGCAGGCGCTGCGCCGAGTGCTGGACTGGCGGTGCGAGGGCGACGGCGGGGCCGAGGCGATGATCACGAGGTGGAGCATGCTGAGCTCGCCCCACTGTCACGGCAAGTGGCTCAGGACCAAGAGGACCGGCCCGGAGTGCGACGCCGCCCTGTGCCAGCCGCGGCCGCACTTTATCTTCGTCTGAGGAGCACAGCGCGGGATCAACTTTGGAGATCGGCGTTTGGAAACTTGGGAGATCTAGGGCGGGGAGGGGGGGGGGGGCGTGTGCGACGATGAGATTTTGGATTTTGGTGTGACGTTGATGTAGCTCCCTCTGGGGAGTTTCGGGGGAAGCTCGAGGGGGCCCGCACAGGTGGGATGATGAATTCGATGTTTCGTTGGTTGTTTTTGGAGGATCGGAGATGAAGGCAAATAACACTGGCAGGAAATGATTGTCGCGAGAGGGATAATTTGATGGAGAGTGAATGCGGTTTTTTGATTGATTTTTTTTTTCACACTGGGAAACAAAACGGATTCTCAACGGGAAATGTCGTGTCTTTCGTTGACGATTAATTATTGCAGAGTACTGAGAAATGTGACGGCATCTTATGAATGGAAAAACAAATATAATTTTGAGGGAATCGTGGAATAGAGTAATGATGAAATAACAATTAAAAAACTAAAATGAAATAGTAACACGTTCGGTTTATTATTATTTTGTTTTATTTTTATATCGTATTTTTATATACATGCAAATACTGTCAAGATTTTTAAAGTGCAGATTTCAACGTTACACTGATATGATTATAAATATGATTTAGCATACAAGAAATAATGAACATCTCGAGGAGTATGATTTATTTGAAATAGAACCTTGTTTATCGGTGAACTTACAAAGAGTTGTAGTTTCGAAAAAATGTAGAAAAAGATTTGGTGTACGATGTTTGAGGGAAAAAAAAGATAATTATTCAGAGAGGAAGGAAAATGTAAAATGCCCGAGGGCGGTATACGACGATTGTAAGTCCGCATTTGTACGCGAGTTGTTTTACAAATCGAGTCCACATATCAAAGATCATATTTTATAGGAGATAAGCAATAAAGATTTAGAGCATTTCTAGGTCTCGCTATTTTCATATTTCCGACAATCCAATTCAGAAATCCACTCGTAATATACTTTCTTTATTTTTATCATACAGCATGATGCAGAACTGTCTGGGAATTTTTATACCACAAAACCATTACAAATGGACCTGATTATAAAAATATTGTAATCTTCAATTCACATTGTCGAAATGATTCGATGATTTAGCGGTAAGTAAAGTTCCACTCGCAATTCATAATCACTATCCTCCAACCATACTTATTGAGCCAAATTAAAAAAATTAAAAAAAAAAAAAGAACCACACGCGTGCGGTTGAAGCTCCAAACTAATTCCGCGCTCACCCATCGCACCCACAAACCATCAAGGAAAGCATACAGACACCAATAAACTTCGCGGCTCGTGTAAGCGCGTTTTCGTATAACTCCGGGAAAGAGACCAAAGAAACGGAGGAGGACGAGGATGAACAAGGAGCAGCGGAGCGCGAAGAGGCAATCTACGCAAGAGCACAGAGTGAGAGCGGCGCCTTATCTGCTTAACTCCCGCGTGGCGTGCGGAGCGCTCTCGAGACCCGAAATAAATCCCTGCGAGCTCACGCGCGAAAAGCTCGGAGCTTTCTCGCGCAGCTGCTCTCGCAACAATCGAACAAAACTGCCGCCGTTATCGGGGGAGGGACTACTGCTGGGGTTTCCCCCCTTTTTTTTTTTTCTTTTTTTTTACCACTGTTCATCAGAATCGTCGTGCAGTTTGAAAGAGAAGACTCAGCGGGTGATTATTTACCCGACAGAAGACCTTCGAGCGTCCCAAAACACTCGGCCATCCGGCATGTTCCCTCAACTTTGGCGTCGAGCAACGACACCACCACCACAGCCGGCCGCGATAATCCAGCGCCCTCCATTAGCCCGCGCCCCCAGGCACACGCGTAGACGCCAGGAATCCCATCAGAAGAGGCGCGCGCCAGATTTGCCCGCGTTTTAATCCCATTAGGCCGGTCGGACCGTCGCGGTCGCAACCCATCAGCCGCCGCTAAACGACAGTCATGTATACACCCGTATACGCCTGCGGCTGCGAATTACTTTTCATTCTCGACCTACGTGCTTTTTGTTTTTCAAATTCAGGGCTCGATCGTTGCAGAGGTGTCGGTGAAAAATCATGCAGACGTCCGGTCTCTTTTGCACACCGCGACCCTGAGCGAATCTCTCGCAACAACAACAATAATGACAATAATAATTCACGCTACCCTTCGCGCCGCATCGTATCGCGTTAAAAGCACACTCTCGTCGCGTGACGCAGCTACAACAACTCAGCGCCCGAGTATTATACAACCATCATACTCGCGCGCGCTCTCGCTGTGCGCACACACTGCACGCACACGTTCCGCGGAACGTATAAGAGCTCTGGAGCGTGTACTTGTATAGCTGCTGACGAGGAGCAGCAGCACCGCGGGTGGCTCGTAATGGAGTGATTACGCGCGTCTTAACGAGAGCCCGCGCGCGCCACCATTAGGATTATAGTCGCCGCAGCGGCGCGTACACCTCTGCCGGCATTTAGCTCCTCTGGGGTTTTTTTTGGTTTTTTTTTTTTTTTTTTTTTTTTTTTTTTCTTTTT
>JAPYYV010020864.1:0-12996 GCA_030522625.1 Copidosoma aretas
GTTTTTATTAAATTATAAAGTGTAATCGTGGTGTTTGTATTTTTATTAATTAGTTAAATACTGCTGCAAGGGGGTTTAAGTGATTTTGTGGATAATACTGATGGCAAATGTCTATTAACGTGGTTTTTGAGTATCTCATAATGGGGGACTTGCCACATGAGACACTACGTACACCCACTAAATAAGTGTCTAATAGATACGGACATGCAAACTGTTTCAATTATTCGGCTAAAAACACTATAGCCTTGTGTTTCATGTATTAAAAAAATTTTTATTTATTATAATGTACGCTCGGTTTTCAAATAACATCAAAATTATTTGTAATAAGGAATAAATATGCCTTCAAAAAAAAAGCCAAGCTCGAGGTACCTCACAATCTGTCTCATAGTTGGGCCCTTTACCTTAACAAGCAGCGAGCAAAGAATTGGCAACGCTGCACAAAATTAATGTAGATATACCCACAGTTCTACAGGTACTTAATTTATATGCATACATTCTTTCATACGTACACAAATACATTTAGTTCTACAGGTACTTAATTTATATGCATACATTCTTTCATACGTACACAAATACATTTACTTTGCGGAAAGCTATTTTGACACTTATGGCCATCTGGCGAGTAAATTCGGAAGCTTAAGTCGCCTCACGACGTTCTATTTTTTTTTTTAACCGTTTTTAAAAATTTTTTTCGTAGAAAAATTTTATGGTCGTCGCGAAACTTAGTATACATAAAGATAATAACATTATTTGTGAATTATAAAAAATTGGCGACATTCATTTCGCTAATTTTCTTAAAACTAAGTTTTAATCAGTTTTCCCATAAGCGACCGTGTTAAAATGACTCAACTTTGAAATTTAATATCTCGAAAACGAAACAGATAAAACTCCCGGAATTTTGACATGTTTATTGTAAAAACGATGAGAATGTTTAGTCAAAATTAAAAAAAAATTCTTTGGAGAATTTAATCTCTACCAAACGTCCTTAAAAACGTCTTTCCGATAATAAAATGCATACTTAAGCTTGTACAAGGTTTTTAACTGAAACATTTTTTCGACAAAATAATCAATGCTTTACTTGTCATTCTCATTAAAAAATTAACTACAGTCCTTGACAACTACGAAGTTATATAAGTTATCGAACAATAGTTGTTTGTACACTAAAAAAATTATTTTTTAAATACATTTGGGATTTTTCTATGCTTTTGTACAGAAATCCGTTTTGTTTATGGAGACATAGCGGATGTGTATATGCTGTATGCACAAGATAAT
This sequence comes from Copidosoma aretas, assembly GCA_030522625.1. NCBI lineage: Eukaryota > Metazoa > Arthropoda > Insecta > Hymenoptera > Encyrtidae > Copidosoma > Copidosoma aretas. Next base: position 1,273 of record JAPYYV010020864.1, read on the forward strand.
GCACGGCTACGCAAAATTAAGCGTGGACACACGAGAGAAGGCACGGCTATGCAAGGGTCCGCGTGCACATGCGCGGCTATGCAATTATCCGCTTGCACACGCGTGGCTATAGAATCCAAATTTTTTTTTTTTTAATTTTGTATGGTGCATATTCGGGTACTGTTAAGTATAAAAACACATCAAAAAAAGTTGATAAACTTTTTTGTCCTTTTATCCGATTTCCCTTTTTTAAGGCTTGGATTATTCCTTAAAAGATTTTGAACAAAGTTTTCGAAGAAATTTCATAAAATATGCAATGTATAAAAAGTTAGGTACTATTGATCGTACGTTTTACAAGACGTTTTATATATCATAGAACCTAACTTTGTATACATTGCATATTTTATGAAATTTCTTCCATAACTTTGTTCGAAATCTTTTAAGGAATAATCGAGGCCTTGAAAAATATAAATCTGATAAAAAAGAAAAAAGTTTCTCAACTTTTTTTGAGTTTGTTTTTGTACTTAAGGTGGCTCACTACCCCTATATAGCACATATTACGAATATTTTATTGTAAATGTTTATTATAAAATGTGAGAAGTATCAATTAACTTGAAAATAATATAGCTATTGCTAAACATCATGCAAATCTTTTCACAAAATTTTGTTGTTAAATTTTTCAGATACTGAAACTTTGAAAAAATTCTATAAACTACTCCAATCTTTTTCAATTTATTTCTGATCTTCAATTTTTTGGGCTCATTCTCTTTCTTGAACAAATCCATTGAAAATCATTGCAGAAAAAATTGCAAAAACTTGGATAGGTTTCCCAGAAAATCCAGTTGTTTATATAGAAGTACGAAAAATAAGTGAACAATTGAATTTTCTGGGAAACCGATCCAAGTTTTCTAATTTTCTCCGTGATGACTCCCAATGGATTCGTTCAAGGAAGAGAATGAGCCCAAAAAATTAAACATCAGATGAAAATTAAAAAAGAGTCAAGCAATTTATTGAATTTTTGTTCAAGCATCAGTATCTGAAAAAATTAACAACAAACTTTTATGGAAAAATCGCATAATATTTAGCACTTGATATATTATTGTCAGGTCAAGTGACACTTTTTATAATGTTTAGTAAACATTTATGATAAAATATTTAAAATATGTGATGTATAGGGGCGATGAGCCACCTTAACAATACCTAAATATGCAAAATGTAAAATTGAGAAATTAATTTTTTTGACACTCAAATTATTCTTTCTTAGCATGGGATTCACTTTAATGATGTAAAATATTAACTATATTATTTAATATTTATCACAACTTTGATACAGTATAGTGGTATAGAACCTCCTTAAGATGATTTTGATATCACAGATAATTTTGATGATCGGTAATTAAATCGTTTTATCATGTTTATTAAGTACACGGTGTATAGTTACTTTATTCCAGGCTAGGGCGGTTCATGTGTGACTCCTGAGTCAACGTAACTAACAACAAAAAGTGAACAGAGAAGAACGTTTATTACGAAGACGTATGTACGTGATAAAACCATAAAAAGTTAGTCATTTTAACATACATTAATTGATAGATTAATATGTCTTAAGACTTTATTAATTAATGTAGTTCGAAAAATTAAATTACATTCGTTTGAATGTAGCGTATTGCTATTGGTGAAAAAAGAGTAATATATTTAATTTTTTTGGCTTCCTCATAGAGGAAACTTTGTATCAGTAGAAATAATTTTTTTGTGGGAATACGTTAGAAATGTCTTGTACAGTGTCTTGAATAAAAAAATTCCATTTTGAAAAAAAGTTTGTCGCTCTCTCAGAGTGTGTGTGTGTGTGTGTGCACCGCGCGTGCGTGTGTGTGTGTAATCAGACATATCTCAGGAACCCAATGGTAGATTTCAATTATTCTGGGTTTAAAATTTTTGTTTTCCTATCCGTATGGCGGCTCGGAAAAAATTTTAAAATGTTTTATCCCTTATTAAGACTTTTATAACAATTTTTATGGTCAAAAAACAGTTTTTTTTTACTATTATAAGGGTAAACAAACTTAAATTTGAATTTCTTAATAGTAACTTCTGATAGAGCTTTAAAATAGCTCTATTTTACATATCTAATCATCTTGATAAGTTATTTTGTTTAGTTTTTATTAAAGAAATACTAAGATTTTCGTGGAAAATCAGTTGTATCTTAGAAACCCTTGGAGTAATTTCGATGATTTAAGGTAAAAAATGTTTGTTTTTCCATCCTTGTATTGGTTCCAAAAAAAAATTAGGTTGTACACCTTATTTAGAGTTTTACAACGATTTTTCATGTCCAAAACGCGGCTTTTTGCTACTTTTAGGAAAAATAAGTTAAAATTCGATTTCCTTAATAGTTTTATGTCATCAAGTACTGAGAAATAGTATATTACGCACTAAGGGACAAAAGCAAGCCAGTTCGTGGCTGGTGTAGTGTGCGCCCGAGCGTAGAGAGGGTGCTACAAGCAACAGCCACTCGCTGGCTTGCTTCAGTCCCGCGGTGCGTATACATTTTTATATCATACTCAGCGGAAAGTTCGTTGGACAAACTTTCTAAACAACACGGGTCCTATAAGCACACAAGTTATATTTTTTTCTATTTGCGACGCAAATATTGCGTTTGTTTAGAGTTTAAAAGCATATGTACCTCTTTATAGTGTATACACGAAAGTAAGCCGGGTAGCCACGAGTGTCGTGATTTCCATTTACTGTAGCCTTCGAGAGGAACAGATATAGAGAGAAAACAAGACGTTGATCGAAATAAAGGATTGTAGGTTATAGTGTGTGCGTGTGTCAAAGACTGAGTTTTTTTACGATAGTGATATTTTCTCCTGCATTTTTGTCTAAAACATGGTAACAATCTCTACGTTTATGTTGGAAGAGGATTCTTCGGACGAAGAAAACTTCGACGAGGAGAGAGTAGGTGAAGCAAGAGACTTTGCAGCTGAACAGAACGCTATTGTTCAAAACTTACTACCCAAGAAATCGAGAGCTTTGTATGAATATGCATATGCTCGATTTTTACAGTGGAAGGACAAGAAGCAGATTACCAAGATAGATAAAAACATTCTTATTGTATACTTTGAAGAGCTGTCAAAATTATGAAAACCACCCACATTATGAAGCCTATGGTCAAAACTAGGTGCCACGTTAAGTACCAGAAACAATGTTAATCTCCATAACTTTAATTTCTTGAAAGCCCTTTTGAAACAAAAGCCAAAAGGTTACAAGCCAAAAAAATCACTTGTATTTATCAGTGTTTATGTGATTATGTATGTTTCAGGTATTACTTATCTTTGTAGTTATTAGGGCCTTGAGGTGTAATGAATTGTATGAATTAAAAACCACAGATGTACTCGATACCAAAAGTTTAGATGATGTAAGTAGCCAATTATTCATCTCTATTGAAGATTCAAAAACTGATGTGCCGAGAAACTTTGTTGTTGGAGAAGAGTATTATAAGATAGTTAAAAAGTATATGGCGTTAAGGCCTTCATGTTTATCACATCCCAGATTTTTTGTAGCATATAGAGGAGGAAGTTGCATAAGGCAGTATATAGGCAAAAATAAAACATGCGAAACGCCAAAAATTATCGCTGCCTTTTTAAATTTGGAAAATGAGTCTGGCTACACTGGTCACTGCTTTAGGCGATCATCAGCTACTGCTGCTGCTAATACTAAATTGGATTTTAATAAAATAAAACATTTAGGGGGTTGGTAATCTGATGCACAAGGCTACATCGAGCATTCAATGGCCAATGGAGAGGAAATCTTTACTACTATAAACAGCTTGAATAAAGCTAAAAAAGTTGTAAATATTGTCCCAGAGTAGGTGGATAACCTGGATGATCTGTTTAGTGATGATTTTTATACTAATGTCCATCCATTAACTAATTTTGGAAACAAGACAGATGCTTTCAATAACAACAATCAACACCAACAAAAAAAAGAAAAGTTATTGTCGATGTAAGTGATGAAGATAAATGCTATAATGAATCTTCTGTTATATTTCAGAACTGTAAAATCAACCAAGTCACTACAAACAACTACTATTATTATTCCAGTTGTCGCCAAGAAACAGATTGTTATAAAAATTAAATATATTTTTTTAAAGTTAATTTTCAATAACTTTACTCTTTTGATCTACGTATTTTTTAGTTAATTAAAAATTTCAATAATTTAGTATGCAAGATTAATAAAAATTAAGAAATGTAAAAATATTGTTACTACATTTGAAAATAAAGATAATCTATCAATCAAACTTTCCATTTTCTACAAACTGCATCCTTTTTCTTTATATAATACACAAACAAACGGTATTAGCTTGCTGATATTTTCCGAATCGTTTGCTTACTGCAGTGTAGTTCCATCGCTATGTTTGAGCACAGAACTACTATAGGCACATGTTAGTTTGTGTATATAGTTATATTACTATAAGGTATACAAACGCATGCGCACATGCACTTATTGCATAGTTTCTGTGCAGAAACTGCACAGTTACCTCTACACTAGCGAACGTTACAGAGTGTATGATGTAATATTACAGTTTCTGTAAAATTCTCTAACAGTTTTAGTATAGAGCCTTGCAGAAACTGTAATGTAACAGTATAATTTCTGTAAAGTTTTCTACTGTAGAGATAACCGTGCAGTCTCTGCAGTGTTATACGCTACTAGGAGAGTAATTTTTTTTTCTTAGTAAGCATTAAAACAGCTAAAATTTAAATTGAAAAAAAATTTTTTACGTTCTGTCGCTTTTTTTACTTAAAATAAATCTACAATTTCTTTTATTTTATCAGTTGTATCTAGAAAACCCTTTGAATGATTTCGATGATCAAGGGCTCAAAATTTTTCTTTTTATATACCCTATCAAGGTTGTGATAACGATTTTTGATGCTAAAAAAATGGTTTTCGCTGTTTTTGGAGTGAACAAAATTTTTAACATCCCCTGCCATAAAGATCGTTTTTTATGTGCCAGCTACTAGCCCGTAAACCGGTGCATGTACGCCCCGCAAACCTCATGTCACAACGGACACTGCTTTGCGTTGTATTACTCCCTTCTCTAATGCAGTACAGCGTTGGGTGAGTACAACGCAAGACAGTATGTTGTGAAATTAGCTTTATATTTCATTCCCTGCCAGTGTTGCTGTACCTTGCGCACTTGACTCTCTTGCTTTTTCTCTGGTACTCTCGTAAACAAACAGCTAGCCGATACCCATGCCAAACGTGTAATCATATCCTTTCCTCTGGTGCTTACAATAATCATGCAAATAATAAGCATGCAAATTATGACAACGAAGTACTTAATGAAATAGATGTTTTTATGAAGCTGAGACACAACGAGGGAGTGAGTGTGTATGCGTGTAAGTAAGCCTTTACATATTTAAGTTGTGAGCATTCTAAGCCAGTTTCATCGATAACATACAACAACAGATGGTTTGAGATTTGAAAAAAACGTTAGAAAACAAAAAGACGGACTCCAATGTATTTTCAGTGTGAACCCTTAGTATGTGCATACCTATAAATAAGCAACCACAGCATTGCTATCATATTTTTATTTTTTAGTCATTCGGTTAGTTTTATCGGTGTCATAAATCTGTCATGCATGCAGCATAGTACAAGCGAGCGAGAGATCGACTACAGACTGTCAGATCGCTCGACATAGCATACATTAGGTCTCAATAGTGTATGCTCTGTTAATAATAGATTATAGTCGTGTTTTAATAATTGTTTTTGTATATTTATTGAACGACTGTCATTATACGCGTTGAACGAACTTTATGGCTGGGGATATTAAAACCATATATGCACCACGGGATTAAAGTAGTCTGTACAAGTGTTGCAAAATGACTGTCTTTCTGAAAATTGATCAGGTCGGTGTAATTTCTGACCATCCACCGACAGTCAGTGACAAAAAGTAGTCTTCTGTTGCAAATGACGGTAATTTTTATTTTGGTCAGGTCAGACTGACTGACGGTCCGTATACCGTCAGATTGCAACTATATAGATGAAAAGGGTATTTTCATTATATTTAATAAAGGAATCAATAAAAATTGAAAAATTACATATTTATTTCTAAATTTCTACACACTTACCATAATATTGTTGGGTACACGGTTAAAAAGCCGTAAAATGTATGAATTGCCGCGCTTCATAAAGAATGCTATGCGTTGCTAGATGTTGTTTTGTTGTTGAAAAATATTATTTAATCGAGCTTGTAACCTCAAGCTGTTTACTTCTGTTCGCTTCTCTCGATAAGGTTTGGTATCGTTTCTGTAAAGTAACGTGTTTTAATTGTTACTCCCAATCGTAACAATTTTGTGGTCTTGTCCGGGATAACACATCAACAGAAAAGACGAAGACAATGAAGCGGCAGCTAGAAGAATCTAAGAAGTAGTGCCTGGATCTAAAGCATCAGCTAAAAAATATAACGAGAGTGGTAAAAACTCGTCATAAAACAATAATAAAGTTAAAAGCTGAACTGGTTGAACTGCAGGGAAATTGTGACGATTTGCAGGTTCAGTTGGACAATGCGAAGCAAGAAAAGAAGGACATGCTGCGTAAGCAACAAGAAGTTCATGAGAGGACGCTCCGGCAGTTGCAGTCGACTCTCGGTGATGCTCGCAACATGATCGCGGGCCTGCAAACTGAACGGGACGCAGTTTTGACGGAGAGGGACTCTCTTCTGAGCGAAAGACAGGCTCAGCAAAGGAGTAGTGCAGCGTTACATGATCAACGATTTCACGGTACAAGCCAGATGAGTATCACCGAAAATCTTTTGCTACCAGCACCACACGTATCGCAACCACCGCCACCACAACAATCACAACGAGCACAACCATCACAACCACTGCCACCACAGCAATCACAACCACCCCAACCACTTCCGATTTTAAACACATCTTTTGGACAGTCAGTTTTAAATAGGTTAAAGACAGGTTAATTAACTCCCTTTAATGTTCAAGTCGATATTTATGATGGTACTTATTGGTTTAGGGATTTTTCAAATCAGTTTAACCTTATTGCCAAATTAAATGGATGGGATACAAATATAAAAATGGTTGCTCTGATTTCTTAATTACGTGGAAAGGCTAGGTCAGTACTTGATACTTTTTAAGAGTCGGAAGGACTGTTAGGTTTAGCCTCGAAACTTAAAGTGCGTTTTGGAGAAAAATATTTGGCTGCGACGTGTTATTCTCAATTATAAAATATGAAACGAGGCCCAAATGGAGATTTTCCAAGTTTAGCTGCTAATTCACAGAAATAAGTTTTAGTAGTTTATCCTGAGTCCTCGTTTGCTACTCAAGATAAAACTGATTCTTCGCAATTTATTATTGGAATTGCTGATAATTCAGTAAGGGAAGTGCTTCAATTAGAAAAAATCGGAACTTGGAGTGCTGATCTTCAACGGGCAATAGAGAATAAAGCAATTTTAAATAAAAATAGAAGACTTCAAAGGAATAATGTTGTTGCAGAAGCATACAGAGCAGTGCAGTCAAATTCTAATCTAAAATTGAGTCAAGAAGTTTAATTGTCTTCAACCGCATGCGTTCAATCGGCAGGAAAATTAGGTTTTGTTAAACTTCCAGGAGCGAGTTCAACAGTAGGTAATCCAACTTTTTTAATACTAGTCTTTAATAGCCGAAGAATCAATGGGAATTCAAGTAAATTTATTTTTTAAGGCTCAATAAATAACAAAATTCGTAATTTTGTTTTAGATTCAGGTTCTGACGCCACAATTTTAAATTCAAAATTTGTAAATTAAGTGTATATTAAAATTCCCATTAATTCTAAATCACTGAAATATCCAACATGTGAGGACGTTCCTATAAAGTTTAGGGTTAAAGCATTTGTGGTTTTAGGAAAACACAAAGTAGAAATAGTTGCATTTGTGGGGGATATAGTTGATGATTATACAGTCGAGGAAAATTCCTATGATAAGATAGGTTTAGCAAAGAAAATCTGTAGGTTATTTTTGATGAGATATATTCAAATAATAAGAAAGATATACCTTTTCGACGGATTGTAGCCATACAGGATATTGTTCCAGATAATTTGCAAGATCTAATCAAGAAAAATTTAGAAGGATTAGATAATGACCAGGTAACAAAATTCGCCGATATAATAACAAAGTATCAAGATATTTTTAAAGATGACAATGTCGTAGGGAAATGCGATAAGGTCAAGGATGAAATACACTTGGAAGAAGGAACACAACCAATAAAACAACCATTGATAAAAGTCCCTGTTCACAATTAAGAGGAAGTTGATGATTTAATTATAGAAATAGTGAAGCAAGGAGTTATAAAAAAATCTTCGAGTTGCTGGTGTTCTCCAGTGGTACTTAAAAATAGGAAAGAAGCCTTCACAATATTTTATGTCGATTTCTGGGAAGTAAATGTGGCAATGAATAATGATTCATATCCGTTACCCAGATCTAACGATGTTTTGGATAAATCATGAGGAAAATCATGGTTCTCTACATTGGATTTAAAGAGCGGCTGTTGGAAGTTAAAAATCAGGAATAAAGATAGGGAAATCACAGCTTTTTTTGTTGAAAAAAGATTATGGCAGTTTGAAGTCATGCCATTTGGATTATGTAATGCACCAGAAAACTTTGAACGACTTAGGGAAGAGATACTTAAAGGATTATCTTATGATATTTGTTTGGTTTATTTGGATGACATCATGGTACTAGAAAACTCATTTGATGAAATGTTAGCAAATCTTAAAAAGGTGTTTTTTCGATTTTGGAAAGCTGATCTTCGAATGTATCAAAAACAGTGTAATTTCTTCACAAGAGAAATTCAATTTCTTGGTCATATTTTATCCGAAGAAGGAAAAAAGAGAGATCCAATGAAGATTAAAACTGTTTTCGAATGGCTGATTCCAAGAGCAAAAAGGAATGTACGTCAGTTTTTAGGATTTTGCTCGTACCATAAGCGATTCATCAAAGGCTTCTTAGATATTGCTAGACCTCTTTATAGTTTGACATTAAAAAACAAGTAGTTCAAATAGGCTTTAGAAAATCAAAATGCATTTCTAAAATTGAAGAGCGTTCTTACGTCTCCTCCAAATTTGGCTTTTCCCAGGTTAGATTTTGTATTTACCTTAGATACTGATGCTTCAGATCATGGTATAGGATATGTTTTATCACAAAATTAAAATGGTAAGGAGAGGGTGATTGCTTATTGTAGTCGCGTGTATAGTCCATTAGAAGAAAATTATTGTATATTATTGAGTCAGTAAAACATTTTTGTTGTTATCTATGCAGAAACAAATTTTTTATTAGGCTAGATCATTCTGCCTCGTCTTTGTTATTATCGTTTAAAGAGTTAGATAGTCAATTTGCTAGGTGTTAGATTATTAGATCAGTATGAATTAAAGATTATTCATAGGATGGGAACAACTGATGGAAACGCAGATAAATTGTCCAGACGACCATGTAAAGATAAATCCTGTAAGGACTGCTACCGTTTTGAAGAAAAGTTTAAGGAAAAAGATAAAAAAGTTGGATGAATTGTGGTTGTTAAAGAAACACGATTGGACTGGCAAAAGCATCAAATGGAAGATGGAACCATCAAAATGATCATTAAAAACAAGAAAGCTAACACAAGACCTGATCGACAGCTGCTTGTACTGAAAGATGAATTTACAAATGTGTACTGTAATCAATAGGACTCTTTTGTTATTAAGGATAAAATGCTATACAAATAATGTGTATCGCCGAATTCAAAGACCAAAACTCTACATTTAGTGGTTCCAAGAAAGAAGGTAGATGACGTTCTACAGGGAGCAGACGATTCACTAATAGGGGACACTTTGGAATCAACAAAACACTAGAGAAGATTAGGAAAAGATCATATTGGGCCACTTGCAAGAAAGATGTTAAAAATTGGTGCCGTACATGTGTAATTTGTGTTGCAAAGAAAGGTCCACTAGATAAAGGTGTTAGTGAAATGATGGTTTATACTTCAGAGCTACCTTTTGAGAGACTTTAATTAGATATTTTGGGCCCATTCCCAATTTCTTCATAAAGAAACAAAAACCTCCTTGTTATGGTCGATAATTTCACAAAATGGATAGAAGCTTTTCCCTTATCCAATATGAGGACACAAACGATAGCTAAAGTTTTTGTTAATAAGGTAGTTTGTCGTCATGGTGTTCCATAAAAGATACATACTGATTAGCAGAATTTTTGTGAATCAGGAAAACATGAATCTACAATCTGCAGCAACAATCAAATGGTCAAGTAGAACACCAACATCAGACTATTCTTAATTATTTTTCGAGGTTTGTTAGCAAAAATTAAAATGATTGGGACTGTTGGATCTCACTATTTTTGTTAGCTTACAGATCCTCTAAACATGCGACGACCGAGTTCTCTCCAGCTAAAATGCACACCGGTGATAACTTACGGCTCCCGATATATCTGATGAGTGGACTTCCTCCAAATGATCTCGCTGATGTTTTATCGCCGGAAAATGATGTACAGAAGCAAAGAAAGAAAATAGCAAAAATTCATGATACGACAAGAGCAACCATGGCTATAACATCTAGCAAGATCAAGACCTATTACGACAAACGAGCAAGACAAGTTTATTTTTCGAAAGGACACAAAGTTTGGTTCTACAATCCACAAAGAACCAAAGGGAAGAGCCCGAAACTGCAGACTAACTGGGATTGTCTGTTTGAAGTTGTCAAGAAGATCCATGATGTTGTCTACGCCATTAGAAAATCACCAAAACACAAGACGAAGATTATACATGCGAACAGAATCTACAGAAGAAAGTCATCCTAACTACTCCGCTTCGGTTTTATTTTGCGTGGTTAAGTTTTCCGAAGACATTGGACAATTGCCGGAGTAGGGACATGAAATGGGATCCCCAACAAGTAATCCCTCATTTCGTGTCCAAGGATTAAACTGTGTACCTTTCACATTACCCTGAAGAAAAATACGTACATAAAATTGGATTGCTCAGTAACTTGGCGGTGAAGTCAAGGTAGAATTTCACGTCCTGCTGTTGCAATAGAAAATTTGGTTGTAGTTGGATTTAGAGTTGGATCCAATGTACTTGGTGACTTGGCAGGAGGTCAAGTAGAGTCATTTTTCATCCTATAGATATATTGTTATCCTAGAGCTTCATCCAAGCCGTAGAATTTATGAATTGTTGCGCTTCAAAAATGTTTCTATGCGTTGCTAGGTGTTGTTTTATTGTTCAAAAATACTAGTCAGTAAATATTAAGCTGGCAACCTCGAGATGTTTACTTCTGTTCGCTTCTCTCAATAAAGTTTGGTTTCGTTTCTATGAAGATACGTGTTTTAATTGTTACTCGCAATTGTAAAAATATTATCAGAAGTCTATGAATCAAAACCATTTATATATTAATTAGTCATTTTATCGTGTAGACATAAATATCTTCTATACATCAATGTCTTATAAGTTTAACACTTTTTACACCTTAGAAATTCAGACTAGTGTTTTAGGAATCACGACTCAAGTAGCCAGCTTTTTTTCTTTACAACATTTAGAACATTTTCACTTGTTAAAAGTTAGATTTTTAAGTTATTTTAAAGTTTTTTCAATTATAATACCGTATAGAACCTTTTTACTCAAAATTAAACTTTTTTTTTAATGATACTTAATTATTTATAATCCAACATTTAATTTTCAATCTTAGTAATTTTTAATCATAACTGTTATGATACTTAATTATTTA
>JAPYYV010020866.1:0-13512 GCA_030522625.1 Copidosoma aretas
TTCAGGGTTACTCGTTGTCCGTCGTTGTGTAGACGATATAGGTAGCCTGGTGAAATTAGTCTGGTAGTCTGTATGACTGTGGTGTGTACCGGATTGAAAATGAGACTCAGTAACTCGTTGTTTGCTTTGTAAACTCCTTAAAAAATGTTCTGCATTTATAAGGAGTATTTTTAAGGAGTTTACAAAGCTAACAACGAGTTACTGAGTATCAACTTCAATCTGGTACACACCAGTCATACAGACTACCAGACTAATTTCACCAGGCTACCTATATCGTCTACACAACGACGGACAACGAGTAACCCTGAACTTCAGACACCACAAAACAGGCCAAAGCTGCATTTTGATAGCCAAAAGGATACGACAGAACCACATGCCTCTCCAGCTCACCTTAAGGACAACTGCCACGAGGATCTGGTAACTGCTAAGCCACTAGCATCGAGATTCGGATCAATTGACTACGCAGATCTTCCAGACCTGCAAACATCTACGGAAGAAGAAAAAGAGTTCTACCACACTTTCAAACAGTTTAGCTAACTTTAATAGTGTTATTTAATATTTATTTACATTCATTCACTTGAATTCTTTAGTTTCTACTGATTCTACTGATTTCTAGTGATTTATTTATCTATATCAAAACAAGCGTTATAAATACTCTCAAAACTGAAAGTTTTACTATGAAAATCCTACAGTGGAATATTAGAAGCGTTGATACTAAACTACTTGAACTTTAAAAAATCTCTACAGGTTTTGACATTGTTATCTGCGTTGAATCTTTTCTAAAGCCTGGTCATACTGTCAACGTACCAGGTTTTTGCACGTTCAGAAAAGCTCGCATCACCGCCCCGGGCGGAGGGATCGTCGTTTTTATTAAAAATAATCTCAAGTACTATGAGTTAGCTACTCACTCATCTGACCCGTCGGTTGAATTATACGGCATTAGCTTAAATAACGTTTCTCCCCCTCTTGATCTATATTTCTGCTACAGGACTCCTGGTCACACCCTTCCTCAGATATATTGGGATGAGAGTGTGCAGCATATAGACACTTCCCTTCATTCCATACTTGTTGGAGACTTCAATGCACATAATGCGTCCTGGAATTGTGACAGTACTGATAGCAACGGTATATATTTTGAAAATTTATTCAAAGCTCGCGGTCTAGTACTGCACAATTTCAACACCAAAACTTATCACAACGAACGCAGAAATTATTATTCTAATCTAGACTTAGTACTATCCTTACAACATATCAAAAACTCTATTAGTTACTCGGTATGTGCGGAAAAATTCGGATCCGATCACTTTCCAGTACACATCGACTTTTCTACCTCTAAATACATATATGATAGAAAATCGTTCAAAATAAATTCTGTCCGTACAGACTGGTGCAAGGTTGGTAAAATCTTGAATTACGAATTCCATAACTTTTACTCTAGTTACTATGAATCTTTATCCCCTACAGAAAGGTTCAAATTTTTTACTGACATAATTGTTGACTCTGTTACACACTGCACTCCCAAAAACAAGCTCATCTCCAAGACCAAGCACACCAACCCTGCTCCATGGTGGGACCAAGATTGCGATCGGATTAAAAGATTAAGAACTGCAGCGTACAAGCGTTTCATCTTTACTTGTGACCTTGACGACCTAATCTTGTACAAAAGACGTTGTGCTGAAGCAAAAAAGCTATTTATCTCCAAGAAAAAATTGGCTTTTGTTGACTTTGCTGAATCTTTAAATTTTCGTTCTAACCCAGCTTATGTATAGAATAAATGCGGCATCTTTAAAAACTCTGTCCTAAAACCGGAACCACATTGCAAACAATAACTATGTCAATGGCTCTCATAAGGCATCTCTCGACAAATTATGCCCCCCATGGGTTGCTAGCAACCCTGATGATACACCTTCCAGCATACCCAACGACTTTTTAGACTCTCCATTCTCTTTTCTTGAACTTAATGTTGCTCTAAAAGGTAAAAGAGAAAATTCTGATCCGGGCATGTATGGAGTAGGGTTTGACATCATAAAAAACCTTTCTTATAAATATCTGCTCATACTACTTGATATCTACAATTCTATGTTTCTAACCAGCTCTTTTCCTGACAATTGGAAAAATATATTCGTTTAGTTCATCCCTAAACCCAAGGGCTCTGGTCTCAGGCCTATCTCACTATCGTTTTGCTTGTGTAAGCTTCTTGAAACCCTTATAAAAAACCGACTACAGTGATTTGCCGAAAGAAACCAATGGATCCCCCCATCTCAGCACGAATTTAGACGCGGTAACTCCTGCACTGATAACCTTTCGAACCTAGCACTGACCGTAGAATCTGCTTTCAAGGAGGGACACGACGTACTTGCCGTCTTTCTTGATATCGAAGGAGCATTTTACAATGTCAATATTGACCTACTGTTACAGAAACTCGCCAAACTTGGTTGCTCACCTCAAGTTTTACTATTTATTAAATTTATTACATTCGAACGTCGCATTTTTACAAATAACTCTGACTCTTACTATACTACTCACAAAGGTGTCCCACAAGGGACTTTTTGAAGTCCATTATTATATTCTTTATACTCTGCTTCTCCGTTTAATAATATCCCTCCGCAAATTCACATATCAGCATTTGCTGATGATACTGCTGTTTATGTCAAGTCCAGCCACACCCAAGACAATCTACTCCTTAAACAAAATTCTTGACAAGTCATTGACTCTAACGCTTCTGATATCGGTCTCAATCTAGCTCCTCACAAGACTAGCTTTTTACACTTTAACAAAAAGGGTACAAAGCCAGGGTCTTCTGAAATTAAAATTAGAAACCTTACCATTAAATCATGTGAATCCGTTAAGTTCCTGAGAGTGTATTTCGACTATCAATTACTCTTCCACAGACATGTTGCACACATCCATGGCAGATGTTCTGCTTCCCTTAACATCTTACGTTTCCTGCGCGGTATCTGGTGGGTCTCCAGTCCGGATACACTATTAATCATTTATAAAAGCTCTATTCGATCAACAATAGACTATGCCTTCTTTATCTTCTATTCCACTAATTTAAACTTAAAAAACAAACTTAAAAAGATCCAGTATATAGCCATAAGGTTATCTCTGGGTTACAGAAATAGTACGCCCACCAATATCCTACTGGAAGAAGCCAAAGTTATGTCTATCAGAAGCCGCATTGAATACTTATGCTATTGTCACCTAGCCAAAATGTTCAGTAACTACTCCGCAGAATCATTCAATCTATTCACTTTTTTTTATAATTCATTTAAAAACTCCCTATTCAAAAGACTCCTTTCGGCATGCATTATCTCCTTCCTCAATTCAAAATTTCCCATCTATAAAAATCCCTTTTACAATATCTATAACTATAATTTCCAATCCATTAACTTATCCATCCCTTTTGATCTAAACATTGGCAAAACTCTTCAGTCAATATCGACTCCTAATGTATTAATACACTAATTAATTAACGAACTAGATGCAATAGCTATCTACACTGATCGTAGTAAAATAACTGAGGCCCCTTATGTTGGGTCAGCTTTTTACTGCCCTGCCATGTCAGTCAAATGCCAAACTAGCCTTCCTCACTACGCATCTATTTTCTCTGCCGAATGCCTTGGCATCTCTGCTGCTTTAGACTTCATTTATAATCTTACTCTTACTCTGCCCAATCAAAATTTCATCATATTCAGCGACTCACTCAGTGCCATATATAGCTTAACCTCCCCAACGTACAACATCAAAACCAATATCTTAGTCTTCGACATAAAAAAAAATATCTTTCATTTCTCTCCGAATTTCCGGATAATTTTATTAGGCTTGTCTGGATCCCAGCTCATACTGGTAATTCAGGCAACAAATTTGCCGACTCCCTAGCTAAACAAGCTACAGTTCTTCCCTCTCTCAACGCTCCCTCTATAAATTTTACAGACTTTTGTCAACTCTCCAAACATAACTGTTACCCTGCTTCCACCTCCAAAAATGTTCGTGAAGGTCTCAGTAAAGGTAGAATATATTTTGATTTATTTCACTCTACTAAAAAAACGCCTAGGTTTTACGCTAAAAATCTCTCTAGAGATTTTATTGTTACCATAAATAGAATGAGGTCCAATGACCATAGCCTTGCGGAGAGCCTCCATCGTAAAAACATTGTCAATAATCCTAGTTGTAATTGCGGTTTTGAGAAGCAAGATCTCAATCATGGTATCTGGAACTGTGAATTGTCCCAAGATCAATGAATTAATATGATTAACGAACTAACAAATATTGACCTCCGTCTTCCACTTAACATTGAATGTTTAATTGCGGAACCCAATGTACTAGCGTGTCTCATTATTTTTAAGTTCCTCAAAGCGTGCATTTTAAAAGTCTAGGTGTTAATTATACTTGCGTGCCTTGCACCTATTTGTTAATGTACCACATGTAATGTATAGTACTAAACATGTATCACTTGTCCCGACGAAGAATTTATTTATATCCATAATGTCAAACTGTAGATCTCACATATAACGTGCATCATACAATTATGACTTTACCTTTGTATATAAGACACATGAAATACTCTGACATTTGTAACAACATTTACCTGATAATTGTAAGCAAACACTTACTAATAAGAAAATTTATATGTATCAAACTATGTAAATATTTTATTTTTGAATAAATACAGGGTCTATACCTCTCCCGAGGTCAGAACCTTAAATACAAAAAAAAAAACTATAGCTACGGTATCCATGAGAACTCTCTAGAATTATGTATAGTAATATGGTGTCTTATTCAGCGACTACTACAATAAATCTCTTAGTGAATATTAACTTGCAAGTAATTTAGTATTTAAGGCCTAACAATCAGTATACTATACATATTTACTGTACAGTAACGGCAGCTTTTTCCATAATAAACAAGGAAGGTAAACTAAACAGTCGACAATTTATTGACAGTATAGATTGCTGATTTACTGATTGAAGTTATTAACGAATTATGCATCAGCATAATGAACATACCATCGACTGCTAATGTAGTTCTTTAGCTTAATCAGGAGAACAATACCGTAGCTTTACGGTCAAACATATAGCTCAAAGAGAATAATTTCTCTGCTCCGAAAAGCTGCTGTGAAACTACGCAAAAACCACTCTTTTAAATCGATAACACAACTCTTACTTCTTTCACGATAATACTCTTCGTGACTTTTTTCACCGGTTTACTTAGCGCTTAACTCTACAAATAATTTTGTTTGATGCGGTCCAACGATTCAAAAATATATAAATCATCTGTCCCCATTGTGACGTCATAAATTATTTCATAACACATCTGATCGATGGTGTTTATAAATGCCAGTAGCAAATAAAATGTTAAATATCTTAATGCAGTACCATGTATGACCTTCAACAGGACCGCAACCCACCCGTACAGTAATTTTTGTAATTTACTTAAACGAAAAGCATGATTACCATGACATTACGCAATAAAATACAAAGAATCATCTCTTCCCAATCGACAAACAGGTGAATTCGAGTATTTATTACGTAAATAGGTCAGGTGAAGTGATTAATCTTTTTTAATATTTTTTAGGCTGGTGGCAGACGGACAGGTGTGTTGTGTGCAAATTGTGGAACGAATACAACTACTCTTTGGCGGCGCAACAATAACGGCGAGCCAGTATGCAATGCTTGCGGACTCTATTACAAACTTCATGGTGTGAGTACTTTCTTTTTATTTAGTAGTTACTTCATCATGTGTTGATTTTGTGGGTATTAAGTGTTCCAAACATATTTCCCTGATGTAAGGGCTTTTGAAAAGCAAAAAAAAATATACAAGAACTAAAAATACCAAAAGTATTGCTAAATATGCCCAAATGCAGTAAAAGATGCAGTTAAAGTCTAAATAGTGACATTGCATTGTAATAGCAATATTGCTGATTAAGCTCATACCTGACATGTTAAATCATTGTAGTCGTTGGTCATAGCTGTCTTCTGAAAATATCTCATCCACCTTAATATTCATATCATCCTACAATGTTGAAATTTCGGTAAATTTGGTGATAAACCTTCACCCTCCCCCCCATTCCCCCCTAAATGAGAGGTAAATTTGTCCATGAAATATGTAATGTTCAGTTATTCTACTCCCCCTATTACCCCCCCAATACCCCCCTCCCCCAAGACACATTTTTTTGTGCCCCACCCCCCCCCCCCCCCACCCCCCCCCCCCCCCCCCTCCCCCCCCCCATCCTTTCGAAGGCTCCTCAAATCCTCACGCTGATCTCGGATAAAGTCGCTTAATTTATTGTCATAGGATAAATATCAAATCCCTACTCTCCCCCTCAAAAAGTAACATAAAATTTCTCCAATTTCTCCGTTATTTTTGTTGGGTACCGACAAGTTTTCCTGATCACTGCACAATTATTTTATGGCTATTCCAATCGCTTCATACCACCTCATATCAGTTGACTTTTATAAGTGAATTGT
Source organism: Copidosoma aretas (assembly GCA_030522625.1). Taxonomy (NCBI): domain Eukaryota; kingdom Metazoa; phylum Arthropoda; class Insecta; order Hymenoptera; family Encyrtidae; genus Copidosoma; species Copidosoma aretas. Next base: position 6,471 of record JAPYYV010020866.1, read on the forward strand.
ATTCTTTGAATAACAAATCTTTCGTTTAACAATGCTAAATTTTTTCATACTTTTTCTTGCACGTTTTGCATGAATAAAGTTTTTAGAAAAATTCCTTACCAGCTTTAAGATATAGCGCTGGATATAATTTGTCCAATTTCGAGTAAGTTCATCAATTATATGATTAAGTAAGTATGTTTTTATGACATGATAACATTATACTCAGATTAAAAACAATGTATCAACTCATTGAATATGTAAAACGTTATCCTTTGCTAGTAGCCCTAATTACCACGAGAAGAGAGGGATCCCCTATCCCTCTTTACTGAAATATATAAAAATAAGTATATAAGTACTTTACTGAAGTATCACTTTCTGTCTTCTGTCTAGCCTATGGGTCACGTATACTATGACAAAAATTTTATTTTCTAAAAAATCTTCATAAAATTTAGAAACTTGAACTTGTTGTTTAGAATATAGACTGTTTAACTTTTGTACGGATGTAGATAATTTTTTTTTTTTTAAATTGAAGATAAATTTAGTTACAAACATAATTACATCAAATCAATTTGATTTATTAAATGATAAAAAAAAATGCCTACAAATTGTATATTAGTTAAGTAATATATAATGGACCATGCAAGAAGAATGATTGTTTTCAATAGAATTTAGCACTGTAAAATCTTTGACATTGAGTTTTGTTCATGCTCATAGAATAGGATAAAGGCTAAAGCTAAGGCCAAAGGAAATTACTTTCTTTACATTGTAATTTGTAATAAAGATGTGTTCACAGTATGAAAAGATAATTTTGGTATAAAAACCTTGTTTCAAAGTTTTTCTCTAGTTGTAATTTTTGCTTCAGGGATGTATTTGAATAATTTTGTAACTCGTAATCGTGTGCAATTACATATACCGTCAGTAATACTTAAAAATCATATCAGCGTAAATATTACGTCAATTTATAAATTGAACTAATAAGATGGTGAGCATTTATGCATCCTATTTAATATTTTAACTAGAGAATTTATGTAAATGTTATTTCTAGATTCATCAACACCTTTGTCGGTCTCATAGTCTATGCTGCAATAAAATCTTATTTTACCCTGGATTGATTTGAAATTTTTTTTCTCAAAAATTTACTATACTCGTGTCGAGAAATAATTATAACATTATTTATTAAAGAATGAATGTTTTAAATAAACATTTTTCAGCACACATCAATTGCATTTCATGTTTCTGGAACTTTGAACGATCTCATTTTTTATTCTCCGATTTATCACAGCAACATTGAAAAGTTTGTATCCATGACGGATATTATTACTCAATTTTATAATACAAAAATTGACCAAAGACATGATAAACTTGTACGTTTTATACTATTTTCTATTTTTAAACTTATAATACTGTTAATAAAATTAAAAGAATTTGAGGAAAATTTCAACCTTACTAAAAATTACGCAAACAATTAGTTACCATAATAAATCTTTGTATTACATAAATATAAATCACGCAATGTTCGGTCAACTATTTCTAGAGCTATTTTTGGAATCATGAAAGCCTTATCCTATATAATTGAATGTGCTTCTCATTGTTTCTTTTTATCCGATTCGCATTCAAAAAATAAGCTTTCAATAGTATTTCAATCGAAAGGTAAAAAAAATATTTTATGACTGATCACTTCTTTAGAAAGTAATATTAACGCTGTACTAGTATATACAGTTGGTAAGATATTTTACCTCATTAAAAAAAAAATTACTAAATTATTATTTTGAGATGGAAGCAATTACAAAGGGGAAAGCAGTAGAAATAATTTGTTATTTCAAGTACTATCATAGAAAAAAGCCATTCACGATGCTTTTCACGACCAAAAAATTCAAGAAACCAGGTGATGACTTACTGTTTAATGACTTTACAAACTTATTTAGTAATTTGAAACAGCAAATTTCGCTGCTGATAGAAGAGGTAAAAAATATGTATCTTGAAGGAGGGAAAAGCAATAATCACCTCCCAAGTGCAAATGCCTCGCAGTTGGAGCTTTTGGCTGTTTCCCTAGGCTCAGCCTGGAAGGAGGGAGATATCCTTTCGCCAGGCAAGATAAATTCTTCTCCTGCACGGCATGATAACCGACTTCCGAGAAGAGATTTCGGCAAAATAGTAAAGCAGTGGAGACTAAATTTTTCCGGTGCAGGACAAGAGTATTTTGAAGTGTTTCTCGTGCATTTTAAAGAACTTCGAAAAATGTCAATCATGACGAAGGATGAACTGTTCCTCACACTCCCGGAACTACTTACAGGGGTAGTGGTTACGTGCTTACGGAATGAAAAAGATCACTGGCTGAGATGTAAGGACTTTATCACCGAAGAAAGGCTTTTGTTCCGAGCAGGGGACGAACTCCAGTACCGCCTGATTTATGACGCCCAACAATGGACTCAATGCACAGGAGAGCCTGTAGGAGACTATCTGGCGCAGATAAAGTCTATCGTTAGGAGGATCAAACCCCCATGGCTGGAACAAAAACAAATCAGCCTACACTGTTAAGATATGAGGCCGGAACTTCAAGCAATGGTGAAACGAGGGGAACTCTGATATATGAGGAACCTCCTACAAAGGGCTACAGCTTCATGCGAACTTCTGGGAACCGCCCTCGCCGGACAGTTCTCTCTCCCCAGAGACGGCCATAAAGCCTGCCAAAGGCCCCATAGAAACAAAAAAAAAACAAAAACAAAGGTTGCCAGGTTCAATCAGATTCACTCTGACGATAATCTGTACAACTACTAACTCAGTTCGTCAAGGAACAACAAGGGCTGCGCGAAGTCGTTGCGGAGAGTTGCATGTCCAAATGCTGGCTACAAGACCCATTTCCCGCAATAGCCGGCTTCGATCTGAATAAGATAGGAATGAAGTATCGGCAGGAGTTGGTCAAATCTCAAAAAGACACTCCATTCGTTGACCGAGATATATTTCAACTACTGATAAATAGAATTTATGGAAATCGTCAGGACTCTAAACCGCTGCCTAAGAAAACGCGCCTCTCAGATCGTCAAAGCCTACGTAACGATGACCGTAAATCGTCCTCTTCACCATATAAGGAAAAAAGATACCACTCGTCGACCTCGCCAGACGAGAGACGGTGACGTGGTTCCTCATTAAAACGCCCGGTGAGGAACGACCCAGACAAACGAGAAGGATCCCCTAAACCTTTTCAAGGACAGTGCTATATTTGCGATGAAACAGGCCACTTTGCAAACAAATGCCCTAAGGAGAAGGGAAACGGGACAATGCAGGCGTAAACGAGGAGATTCCGTCACCTCTTGAGGAAACATCTTTACGGGCATCAATAATCTTGGATACGGGTGCCGCAAAAAAAGAGAAGATTGAGGATACTCGTCACTGGTGGCTTCAACTAGAAGTTAAAGACTTCAAGCTTCAACTGCCATTTGACCCCGGAGCCACTCGTACCAATATGCAGCCTGTGAGAATACAGATTGCTAGTGCCTACTGTGGACAGAGGTTACGTCCGATACTTGAGAACGTGACTACGGCTGATAGACGTGCATCTAACCTTTTGGGTTTCGTGAGACTCCCCTTCCAGTTGGGCGTAGTGAAAAAGGACCTTAAGGTAGCCTTCCTGCCGACATTAGACGCCGACTGTTATGTCGGTGCTAATTTTATGAGTGCCTTGCGGACCATGCTCGGTCCGGAGGAACGGATCTTGGTACTCAAGGATAATTGGGCCAGGGTATCACTGGAGGTGGCAGGACTGTCAGTAACTAAAGGGGTTAAGCTAGCAGCTATTGGACTGCCCGAGATCTCTGTAGACCAGGAGAGGCAGTTGCAGTACCTGCTGGACGAGTATGTGGAACCGTCTGCATGCCTGCATTGCACGACGTGGGTCGAGCATGACATTGAGGTCACGACGACCCAACTTATCAAGCAAAAGTACCATCTGGTGTAAGAAAAACTTTAAGGAGAAATCCATGCGCAGGTCAATGCGATGTTGCAGGCCGGCGTGGTGAAACCCTCTAATAGTGGATGGGCCAGCCCGGTAGTAATGATACGTAAAAAAGACGGATCATACCGTTTTTGCATAGACTACCGTAAGATCAACTCAGTGATGGAGCCCGACGCGTATCTCCTCCTGTACATAGATCGAGCCCAAGAGAAAGCAGCTCGCCATTACAATGCGAAACGACGGAACGGAACGTATGTCGTTGGCAGCAAAGTTTGGCGACGAAATTGTGTGCTATCATCCACAACTCATGGTAATACGGCGAAATTGGTCCCTCGTTTTATAGGTCCATAAGTAGACGGTGGCCGAGATTTTAGGTTCCAATACCTATGAACTCGAGGACGCTAAAGGCTCGAGGTTGGGACCAAACGACATGGTTGCAGCGTGCCAACTAAAACCTTACCACCGGAAGACCGCTGATGGTAGTGATGCACCATTAGACAGAGAGGAAAAGGACGAAGAAGCGGTCAATGTTCCCCTACCGCCGTTGAATGATAACGGCCCGGCGATGCGTGACCCGTCTAAGGCCAACGAGCGAAATGCGGGCGGGGTTATCGAGCCTGTGAAACGCAAGCGAGAGGGTCCGGACGAAACGCCCGGGGCAACACAGCCTACCGTCGTGGTAAGGTCGTCTGAATTTTACGGCAGACCTAATTCTCCGATCGACCGTCCGAATCGAGGTCTCTGACAGCCTAGAAAAAGCGTGAATTAGTTTAGATGATAAAGCTCGCCTAGTGGGAATATAGGAGCAGTTTTTATTTTCTAACTAGTTTCATTGTCAATTAGTTAAAAGGGTTCCTTCTTTTTTTCATTATTGTCTATTTTTGTCAAGTCTTTCTACGTTAGTAGCTTCAAGTCTCTAGTTAGGCGTGCATAGGATAAATCGAGTTGCGTAGCGAGGACTTACGTATAACGTATCCGCGAGCGGGGAAAGAGAAGTGCGGAAGAAGGGGAGGACAAGGGACGGTGTATGACCAAGGCGCGGTAGTCAAGCTTGGGTAGCGATGAGAGTCGGCACTTCGTATCGTCCTCCGGAGGGCGAGGGCAACTCTATCAGGGTAGACTTGGAGGCCGGGACTAGGTAGTCCGGTGCGCAGAGGGACTAGCCCGGAAATGCAAGCGGATACGACATGTGTGAGAAATACGTGCGTGCGGTTTTAAGGTTAGAAGAGTGGTTCCAGAGGTTGCGTGCGATGCATGTGTCGTCCACAAAGATAGACTGGTTGTACTGTGGTACACCGAACGATCCTGACGAGTAAGCCGTGGTATCCGTTCTTCGGGGTGTCGGTGAGGATACACCCAAGCCAGTTATCAACGATACGCTCCGGTCGTCTTTAGGGATTGGCAAGGCCAAGACCACCGTGCCTCACGAGGGAGCGTCTCCGAGACCGATTGATTGATTGATTGAAAACTGAATTTATTTATGGCAAGGGCACATGTCCTAGTTGCTAAGCATGAAATACATTGTACATTACATAAACATATTTAGGAATATCATATTAGGCATAGCAATTTTATAAGCATACATACAAATACACACCATCACACACGTGCGCGTACGCGCGCGGACACACTTACGCATAAATAAAATACCTAATCAAAGAATTAACGAATTCATCGCTAAGAGTGTCTTAGCAAATAAGTGATCAATGATAAAACATAGGTGCCCTATTGATCATCTCTTTGTAATATACATGCCAGACTGCATTCATGATCAAGGCATGAATATATGTATACATACGATGCAGCTAATACAGTAGTGAGCAGTTGTAATGGGAGTTATTGTAAGTAGTATAATGATTTTACAGGTATTATAAACTACACATTACATTATTTTATTATTGTAGATAGAGTATTACAAATAACCTCATTATAACAATAATACATTTTACATTATTTCTAAGTACAATAATACTAACAGCATTGCATTATTCCATGAATACATACATACAAACAAACATACATACATTAATCCAACGCGAATAAATACCTATACAGAGCTGATTTAAATGAATATAGTATGCGGGACATACGGAACGTAAAAAGGAGGCTGTCCCACAAGGTAAGGGCAGACACAGTGAAGGAGCGCAAATACACGGTGGACGAAGCGAGAGGCCTAAGTAACACAGAAGCACCGCGCCTCTCGGATCGTCTTAGCTCACCAACAGACTGAAAAAGAGCTCGCAGATATTGTGGCCGCTCCGTGGTGAGAGTCTTATACAATGCAAGAGCCAAGAAATATTTCCTGCGCATGGGTAACCTTAACCAACCAAGGCGTCGGTAAAAAGGACTCAACTCGACATCACGTCTAAGGTGGTATATATAGCGAGCGACGGAGTTCATCAGGCGCTGCAGTTCTACATCCAAGTAGCCCAACGTATCTGCGTAGACAAAGCAGCATTATTCGAAGTATGGCAAGATTAGAGCAGCTGCTAACATCCAACGGAAGTCAGCTGTGAGCGATCCTCCCTTATATCTCAACCTGTATAATACACCGACGCACCAAGCAGACGCACGAGCTCCCAGAGTTTCCCGGAGCAAACGCCCGAAACAGAAGCACCAAGCAATCACGTGTTAACGCAGTGGCCAGAAGCGAGCGTCGAGAGGAACGTCATCAGGAAGAAGCGCGAGACGCCAGGTAGTTGTAAGTACGTTGGTTCCGATTGTAATCAGGGCAGCGGCCCTGCTATAGATAAGTGCGTGTTAGTTCGCGCTGGTCTGCTTGCGACGGAAATAGCGTTGTCCTTTATTTCAAATTTAAGGTATGTATAAACTCGAGGCTTCGATTAATTGTGCACTGCCTTTTTTTTATGGCGAACGCGTACGCCTATTTGATACCTCGTTGATGATTGTTTCATTTTTATTCCGATCGTGTTTATAGGTATACGCTTACACTTACATACACACACACACACACACACATACACACACACACACACACACACACACACACACATTATTACGTATGTACTATTTTAGATCTGATACAATACATTCAGTTATTAGTTAATAGTAATACGAGTTGTTGTCTCTGTGTGTGACGTCTTTCCCTTC
>JAPYYV010020868.1:0-10545 GCA_030522625.1 Copidosoma aretas
CTCCCTCTCCTCTTGCCTACCATGTACTGCCCCGTCCGAGAGGGCCCTCGGCTAGGGAAGGGCGGACGGACGTATAGCTATATGCTATCGTACGTTACAAAAGATAATAATACCATTTTTAAACAGTAACTTTATATTCTTAAAAGGTAATCGGTTTTAATGTCTACAAGCAAGATAAAATAAATTTAATCGTTGAAAAATAAATATATTTATTAACTGTGCTACTTGTCAGCAAACCGCAAAAAACATTTTTATAATAGTCTAACACAAATCATAATACAATTTTATATTTAAGTTACATAAAAACAACCAACTGTCGGCCATATTGAATCTGCCATGTTGATTTTAGATGATTTAACACAAATGTCGTTATCGGCAGACTACAAAGTTAATTGACGAATTGAAACGTTTTATAATCATTTTTACGGATTGATGAATGGACAAAATATGAAATCTTACGCGAATCCGTATAATTAAACTTTCATGAATTTTTTGCTCTAAATAAATGCATTTAATCGAAAAAGTAAAAAATACAATTCTTACTTAGAATTTAATAAATACAATTCAATTATTCTTAGAATTATTTCTTAATTTTTTTAAAAAATGGTCTTATATATTGGATCAGCCATTTTGAATTTGGAAACTTCAACTGCACATTTATCATCAGCAACCTCTATGAATTCTAATAAGCTTATTATCATATTGCAAAACTTTAAAACCCAAGCGAGATAGCATCAAATTTGGTGATTATATTGTTCAGCGACACCTAGCGCCTGTTTTCGTTTTAAGCCCACTACGTAAAAAATCATGGAAGGAGCATTTTTTATAAAGTTTTAAAAAAAATTGGTTAATTAAAAAAACGTGTTCTAACTCGCTTAAAACATTATTTAAATCTAAAAACTCGAAAAAAAGGTGTAACATAACCTCAGATCGTTTTATAAATATTTTTAAACGATTGTACGTCAAAAAATCTACGAAATGTGACCCTCAGTTTATTTTTTTTTAATTCCATATTTCTGTCTAAACGATAGTGGAAACATTAATTATTTTTGAAGATTTATTAGTGTGCACTTGTATTCCCTTGTACAATTTGTCAATCTTGTATACAATTTTTGTTATCGTATTTTCCTTGCATCCATACTTATCTGTATTTCAGTGATAGTAACAATAAATAATTAATTATCCAGATATATAATTTTCGTAACTTCACCTCTTTTATTTGATCTTACAACTTTTAAACTTGTTTAAATGTATTATATAAAACTTTTACAGTTTGATGCTTTAATTAATAACGATAACTGCTTTCGATGAGTGGCAGTGGATTACTTAATAATTGTTAGACCATACTCGATGAGTGGTGGTAAGTTACTAAATTAAAACGTCGCACAGAGGCAATGTATAAGATCAGGCCCCGTAAGAAGTTTTGTTTTCGCAACTAGGGTAAGCGAGAAATTGCATTTTGTCGAAGAGCAATACGTGCTGATCAGATTTTTTGGACTTTGTACTCGCTTCGGTTGTATTTCGACACTCACTTCAAATCACACCGAGTTACAAAGTACGAATTAAACATTGTTCAGGGACGACTTTGATTTCCTACTAAAACTATGAATGTTACATTTTTATTTCAATGCTTTCCTCGAACATTGTATTATTTCTTAATTGATGTTATAGCATTTTATCTTTTGATGAGTAAGTTAAAGCTCTCACTTAACTGTCTATCCTTCTTAAAACTATTGCCGTCCTTAGCATATATATATATATATATATATATATATACATAAATAATTATCATGACCTCAATACTACTTATAAGTAATAAATATAAGTATATTAGGAATTGTGCGAAAGGGAATGATGTGTTAATAAATAATGTGCGAAATATTTAAAAAAAAATGTTATTTATGCAATGTGCATTTTTTTTATTAGAAATTTATGATTAAATGTGCTGTCGCTATGTAGGAGTAATAGGTGGTGGTAAATCTGTGACATCATTATCCAAGTCAATTAAATTTTCATATGTATGCTTCTTTATTTTGGTTATCGTCCGGATGGCTAATTGTGATAACTTTTCAAATTCACTGTTATCACTTGCTGTATGGCATAAACTTTGATGCCAATCATATTTAACTTCGGTTATCTGTTTTACAAGTAATACAAATCTTATGCATATTTATTTGTGTTGTACACAAAATTTTGTGGATTTCTAATTTTGCTCTATAAACCGGATTTCCACATGGAGTATGGATGATAATTTCTTCCAACCTTTTATCTTTTTCTTCTACATAACTTACCTCATAGTTTTTAAGCTTAACAAATACTCTTTTTATAGAGTCACTTTTACAGTAGATGGAAAATAACATGTACATGGGTTTGTTATCGTCTCCTTCATTTTTTAGCGGCATGTACTTGATGTCGCTTGATGGCCCAATATTAATCATTAATATAATCCACTCCTCCGTTGTTACAACTACTTGCACTTTTCCCAATAATTTTCTCGGTAATCTTGTCAAGGTTTTCTCTAATTTGGACATTAAAACAAATTTTCGGTTGGAATCTGATTTATATTTCGACGCATGGTTTTTTTTTTGTTGGGAGTTGCAAAAAACAATAGTATTTCTCATGTCTTTAGCCATTCCAGCGTTTGCATACGTTACATGTAATCCAGGAGCTGGGTACCAAAGTGTATTCATTCTTATCTCTATTCGGTACCTAGGCTTATTTCTATGTATTTTTGCACGTAAAATCCGATTTTCGATGGTACCATTTCAAATTATTGGACCCGTAATTGTTATAAACAATTCGAGTGCAAGAAACTCGTTTTTTGCAAAAACTCGTTTTTTTCAAAAAAGTTAATAAATGTTGTCAGTGCAAAAAAAAATTTAAGTCAATAGTTGTGTATTTTTTAATTATACACCATTTTTTACTTGTGGTTTTTTTTTTTATAACTGAAATTTTCCGAGTAAATCAAGAAAAATCATACTTACCCGGACGAGTGAGTGACCAAGTGTATGCATTTTTACGTCCATGCGGTATCTAGGCTTAATCCTATGTATTTTGAAACGGAGAATCCGATCCTCGATGACACCAGCCCAAATTATTTGATCCGTAATTGTTATAAACAATTTTAGTGCTAAAAAATATGTTTTTTTTAAATAACTTTATAAATATTGCCAATGCTAAAAAAATTAGAGACAAAAGTTGTGTATTTTTTAACTATACACAATTTTTTACTTATGATTTTTTTTCGAAAAACTAATATTATCCAAAAAAATCGAGAAAAGTCATACGCAAAGTTAAATTTTACCATAAGTTCTAGGTATATTGCGAGGTATCTTCATGTCATTTTAAAACTTTATGGGTAAAAATTTCAGATTTCTAAAACTTCTTCGTTTAGTAACTTTTAGGAAAACTAATTTTCCGTCTGTATGAAATTTAAAAGAGCCACGGACTGTATTCGCGTTTCATCGTGAATTTTTTCAAGTTTCAACGTGTTTGAACTACTCGCAAAACCGGCAAAACTGCAGCGAGCGTACTTTTGTTTTGGTGTCTCTCAAAAAGCAGAGGAGAGTAGATAAACGTTTCCTGAATTACGTGTACGAATCGTAATAAATGTTAATCAATACAGTAAGTGAAATCGTGCACCATGTCAGGTTGTTACTTGTTCGTGCATATTTTTGAAGAGTACGGAGAGCCTGTGTTTTAGATTTTCACATCTCTTAAAGTTCATGCGCGTATGCTACCCATAAGAATGACCAGATAAATAATTAAATAATTATTTGAATAAATTAATTTTATACAATGTCTGATGATAGTAACAGGCTGTTTGATAAATCTTGGTGTACAATTTGCCTTTATAACGATAAATTAACAAGTACAGTATATGGTTGCAGCAAAATACGCAGTGCAGCATGTGACAGGAAGGATTTTGTGTGGGAAAGATTAAAAAGTTTCGAATCCGACAAACTTTTTTTCTGTGCCAAAATACATAGAAATAAGCCTAGGTACCGAATAGACATAAAAATGCATAAATTTTGGTACCCAGCTTCCGGATTAATGGATAGGTATGGTATCGGTCTTTTTTTGCTGTTTATTTGAAAAATAAATATTTACTACTGCATATTCATATTCGAAAAATCGAAGTGCATAAGCAGTATTTTACGGTTTTTGAACTATCACATAAATTGTATTATTCGTATAATTCACTCGTGCAAATCGTAATATTTGATGATCATCTTTTTCATCCGTAATTGAATGCGCATACATGATTGATGTCCGATGTGATATTGGTCTATATTTTAAAGTACTTATAGCAACTTAAGCCTCTAATGCTTGGTGGTAAGCTGCTTCATAACTAGTATACGGTATGGCACTGTCTTCTCCTCCTAATGCCTGTACTTTGCCATATTGCTGTAACGTTTCTTTTACTTGTTGACGAGTACAAGGACTCATTATAATTAAATTCAAACGGCGCCCATCGGCACTTAACCCCACAATTCTTGATTGCTGAGCATCAATTGTTAATCTGTTAGTTTAAATGAAGTTTGCGTTTATTTCGGTTATGAACTTTATATTGTACATGTCACTTATATCACTAAGACTGTATGTTAGATTTTTAAGACTTATGCATGCTATCAGTGAAAAAAAAATTCATATGTTGGTTGATGGATACAAAGTATGCTAAATGAGTTCGTGCATAGGAATACATAATTTCGACTTAAATTTACAAGTATTTTTTTAAATATGCTTAATTCAAACTTTACAATTAACTTTATCCTGGTATATTATTTGTTTTTAAATATGCAACGAACAACACCATAATACTATAATAGAATAAAATACTTCGTGTATTATTCATATATAAAACGCAAGTAAATGTATATTGTATTATTAAACATTTTTAAATGCATTTATATATATATATATATATATATAATATGTATCATTATCTTATGTACATGCAACTTTCTTAGGCAATACTTAAAAATAAAATCTTAAAATTAAAGGTGATGTCTTCCCATTGTTGATGTTGCTAAGGTTCAGTTATTTTGCTTCTGTTAATTCGATCCCGTAGATCGATTGAATGAGTAATAGTGGCTCGTATTTCATGTTTTATCTCCCACTGCCCTCTGCAGGTAATAGCATGTCGTTGATAAGTCTCGCATCCAACCAGCTGCTGGCAAGAGGGATGAATCATTTTTTAATTATCCTTGTGATGTGCCCTTTGTTTCATAGGCTTAGCGTACTTAGTGGTACATTTGGGTTCGGAATTCTGCAATGCTATAATAGCACTCTCGGGTTTCATATATTTAATATATCCTTGGGATAGACTTACCCGTTCGTCTCTAGTCGCGTAACAATATTCCACGGTTCAAAACATAGCAAAATGATTTAAAAAGCTTCTTTCTCTTTCCTCTTTCTTTACATCCCATTGAAGAAGGCAAATAAGTATTTTTGGATCTACGTTGACACTTTATTTTTATCATCATTTATTGGTGATAGCTAATGAGGTTCGTTCCGTTGTATAATAATAGATTTTACTTTGACTGTAAGCGGTTCTGTGTTTTTCATTTTTTTTTCGTTATAAAACAGCACATCAGATTCTTTGATAAATGAATGATTGGTATAAGTCACAGTAATGGTTCGTTTTATAGTATTATTAAGATCCAAAACTACGTGCATTTCTATGATGATTTCTTTACTTTTCAATCGTATAATTATTTTATGTAAAAGATGACTTGAATCAATTATTGTTTTCAATGCAACTTCCGTGTTAATGTTGAAGTCCACGGTTATACCTGTAATTGAATTAATTGTCACAATATTACTTATAAGTCCAACTCTAATTTATGTGGTATGTGTTGTGGAAATGTTAAACTATATGATTTCCTGACAAGATGGGATTTAGGTGTTCTGGTAACTTTTTCCTCTATTTCTGAATGAATTTCTTCTAAAATAATGTCATCTGTGATATTTTCTCTTTTTAGGAAAACTTTGGAATCGATAAAATTTAGGTTCATGACTGATTTAGCAGATTGTTCTGATATTTGTTGGTTAGCTCTCCTTTTGAAATAATCCTTTACTCTGTCGATAACGATGATTATTATGGATATAATTATCAGGATTTTGATGATTGTTCGAATCAGCGTAAAAACAAAGTTTATTTTTACTTCTAAAGTGTGATTATGTATCATCTCTATTCGACTCATTATGCTACGTATTCTTAGTTCTTTGGTTTTCCATAAATCATCATGCAGACTTAGTACTTGATTTTTTTTGCAGTGCCATGAAAAATATCAAAGTCTCTCAGTGGTTCATGTAGTCAGATAAATTAATAGTAACAGCTATCTAATAAGTATACTGCATTCGCGATATTATTTTGTGTTCAGTAGTTAAAGTTAATTCATGAGTTCTTCTAATACATCCATCAGTCATTCTCAATTACCCTATTCCTTAAATTGTTTCTTGACAATCCATATTATTAGGACATACAATATTTATATATTACTTCATATATGTTGAACATCACCATAAGTTATCTGTTGACAGGTATATTCATTGTTTCTACTTTTTTTTGTTTATATAGTATATCACAATATTTTAGTATTTCAGCTGCGGGGGTTGTAAGATGATGATCTCACATTCTTTACTAGAATAGAGTTCTCTTAAAGGTTCTATGGCAGATCAGACATAACTTTACCTAGTTTTTTCACATTGTTCATAAGTGAAATCATTCAATCGTAAATATTAGTTATGATCTGAGACTACTGCTAAATACGGATATAGTGGCTGTGTGTAAGCCGTTCCATTTTCTATTGGTTACGATATCATTACTGGGTGCTATCTGTATAAATTGTAAGGGGTACTATCTACAAGCGGTTAACGTACAATTATTATTGTTCTATTATTTTGGTGAACAACATCTCATTTACTTAGAGTACTTATTTTGCCCGCATATAGATTTTCTTTGGTGCCATAAACTCTAAATTTCCTACTAAATTTATAACATCTTGAGGCACTAATCATAAAATTTTAGGAAACAATAATGTAGGATGAACTCGTCATCTTTGTAACTCGTGTACGATGTCAATCAAGTCTTCACGTGGCTAAATCATATGGTCTACAGTAGCCTCGGTTCTATGAACATGCATAGACAAATATTGCTTGTAAGTATCCATAGAAATCTCATATTTTAGGTTTAGTACATTCTGTAAAATAAAAACCACCATTTCTAGTGTATTTTCATGTCTTTGAGTTATATATAATTATTTAAATAACTCAGTAAACATTTGACTATTTGGTCTACACAGCTTTATATATGTAAGGAAGTATACTACCTTAGTATAATTTGTATTTCCCCGCTACAAGTGTCAGTAACATAAATGTCTCTTTGTCCAATATGATATTTGAACGGTTATAAACGCGAGCATGCAGAGGCAATGTAACTAAGCACAGTGCAGGATCAATTATTGTATAAACCATATAACTGTAAAAGAGAGAACAGTAAATAATTAACATTGAATGTCGTGTTTCTTTGTTTTACAGGTAAGAAGTCTGATCATTGTAAATATTGTAAATAAGAAAGTATGTCTAATAATTAATGCAATCTTTTTTTTTACAGTGAAACCTTTGTGTTTTTATTTATCACGATTTCCTTTTCAATTTTAACTAAGTACATTATAAAACGACATTATTGTTACAAAAGGAGAATTAACTGGTGGTCACGATGGAAAAGTTGAAATTTACTTTTACTCTAAAAGTAAGGTCAGATGGAAAATCTAATGTCACCTGTATAACCTCAATAGAAACGCCAGACAATCAGATATTTAGTGTATCGATACAATCTCAACCAGCAAGCTTACACAAAGAACTAATTACCACACCAGCATTTAACAAGATAAAAAATTCATCAAACAAAAGACATAAAACGAGGAGTGTTTGGATAATATTATAAGAGAAACTAGAAAATACGTACGTAGACGAAGATGGAAATATACAGTTTAATGATACGTATTTGGAAGATATTACGAATGAAAATAAACAGCTAAACCAAGCATAGAGGAAAGTTCTTTAGTTAAGATTTTGGAAAAACTAGTAGAAAATCAACGAATAATCATAAACGTACGGCACAAATAGCAGATCAGTTTTCAATCAAAAAATTTACAAACAGAAATATTAATGCTTCCCAATGGATATCGTGCTTTGAAGATGAGTGTAACAGATTGATAGTTACTAAAGAAAAGGGGAAAATTAACAATCTACGTTTGCTGTTGGATAAACCATGTATCGACTGGTATCAAGGTATGATGATTAATCATTCAATAGAATCTGATTGTAATTTGTGGAAACAAAGTTTCTGCGAAACCTTCTTAAGCAAAGGTTGGAGTCCTATTTGATATGCACACACATTTAAATACACAACAGGTACACTACTAGAATATTCAATACAAAAAGAAAAACTCTTAATAGAAATTAGTAGAAACATTGATACAGGAACCTCAATTGATCTTATTGTACTGGAGTTGCCGAATCACGGAAAAAACATGCTTGATAGAGAGACGTTGAAGAAATCAGAAGATATATTTAAATAAATCAAAAAATAAGAACATATTGTTCATAAGCAGTCATTAAATAACAGAAGCAAAAATTTTAGTGATCAAGAAAAATTTGAAAAGAAACCAAGCTCAATATGTAAAGAAAAAAGCAAAGGACTCCGATACCATGAAGAGGATAAATGCTGGTTCAGAACGGAAAAATAAGGTAAATTTATTACTGGTAAAGCAGCACTTGAAGTGGAGTTAATTAATGAGGATCCAAAAAACTAGATGCGCCACCATTAATTGAACTAAATGTTACATTGAATAACACAACTACAGTAAAATGTATTTATGAATCTGGTTCAAATGTAACTTTAATAAATGCTAAACTTTTATATATAAATACTAAAAATAAAAATGTAAAACTAAGTAACAAAAAATCAATTAATGGTGTGGAAAAGACAGAAGGAATAATTAACCTAAAGGCAAAAATTTTTGATATAAAAAAAAACATAACGCCTTTGTGATAAATAATGATAATTTCAACCATGAATTTTTGATAGGGTTCGATTGTAATAAGAAATTTCAACTAACACGAAATGAAAAATGAGAAGTAAAACCGATAATTTTTTATGATAAGATCATCTTAAAATTGAATGAAGATCAAGATGATAAGATCAAGGATCCCAAGAACAAAAAAGAATTATAAATAAAATCGAAGTCTAAATCAACAGATACAAATAAGAAAAATGAGATTACAGAACCTAATTTTGAAATAAATTTTATTAAAAACATAAATACAGATGACATTCATATGGTAATTAATCACTTAAATAAATATGAGAAAGATAAGATAAATCAATTGATTGAAAGCTATAAAACAGTATTTGCAAAAGATAAGTATGATACAGGAAGGACACAAAATTATGAAGCAAGAATAGATTTATATAGATAAATATTGTTCTAAAAGGCCTCATACATGTACAGAATTAGACAGAAAAGAAATAGAAACACAAATAACAGAATTACTGAAACGAGGGATACTTGAAGAATCCTATAGTCCCTTTGCCGCTCCACTAACTCTAGCGTATAAAAAAGATGAAAATAAAAAATCAAGGCTATGTATAGACTTCAGAGAACTAAATGAATTAGTTATTCCTCAACCACAACTATTTACTTTGATAGATGATTTATTAACAAAAACAAGAAATTGCAAATATTATACAACTTTAGATACTAATTCAGCATTCTGGGCAATACCTTTAAGAATAGTAGATTAACACAAAACAGGATTCATAACACAATAAGATCATTATCAATAGACATGTCTTCCCTTTGGATTAAAAACATCGCCTGCAATTTTCCAAAGAATTTTGACTAGTATTATAAGAAAATATAGACTTACATAATTTACAGTGAATTACATCGACGACATATTAATATTTTCTAAAACATTCAAAGAACATATGGTACGTTTAAAGAAACTATTAGAACCAATAATAAGAGAAGGGTTTTGATTGAAATTTCCAAAATGTAGATTTGCAGAAAGCTCAGTTAAATATTTAGGCCACATAATTAGTTAAAATACAGCATTACCGTAAAAAAATAACTTAATCTCAACACAAAATTTTCGAACGCCAACAACTCAAAATATTACAAGACAGTTCCTCGGCAAGATAAATTTTTATCATGAATATATTCCAAATATTGCGTCAATTTCAGATCCTCTCCATAAACTACTAAAACTAAATGAGAAATTTATATGGACTGAGGAATGTCAAAAAGCTTTTGATCAATTAAAGAATTGTCTATCTACTCAGCCAATAGAGAACTTGCATAATTTCTAAATTTTGTTTTTTTCGATGGTCTATAATGCACTGAATATTCGTGTAAAACAGTTTTTTTTTATACGTTGTAATAAATTCATAATAGTTTATTAAAATTTTAAGTCATATTCAAACTGATGTCACGTGATATGACGTCAGAGCTTCTGAATATTTTACGGTTTGTT
>JAPYYV010020877.1:0-10251 GCA_030522625.1 Copidosoma aretas
TGCATTGGAAAGAACAAAACAAAAAAAAAAAAAAACCACGGCTCCCTCCGTAATCTCCGACTGCCCAGGAATTCCAGGCTTTCCCCCCGCGCGCGTCCAAAACATCGGCCGAACAAACAGCACACGAGCGCGGGGAAACTCTCCCTAGCAAAGCTCCCTCGCCGCCCGATGCTCGCTGCTGTACGCGCGCGTTCCTCGAATTTTACGGCCCGACGAGTACGCGTATTATACCAGCGCAACAACGCGAGCCGTGAGCGATCCCCCCCCGCGCGGATGATGCTGCTACCGAGCGAACGGAGAAGGTGGCTGAAACGAAGAAAAAAAAAGGGCTTTCCTACTTTACTTCTCCCCGGATATTTACACTCGCAGGGGGGAGCTGATTTTTCTCACCCTCGCGAGGACCGCTCGGCCGAACGTGTACGGCACGAGGCTTGTTGAACACTTGGGCTTTTTTGGGGGGGGGGGGGGATATTGTATCCCAACGATCGGGCCTGATCGCGAGGCCGTTTTGCATAGTGCGCGCGTCATCGTCGGGGATTTTTTTTTCGTTTCCAATGGTCATTCGAGTGGATGACTGATACGGGGCTCTGGAGGGACGCGCAGCATGCCACGAAGGAGCCCGCATCCGGTCGTCGCTCGGGTGGAATAACGCGCTGATCATTTTCACAGCGATTTGCAAAATCCCGCAATACGGCAAGCGCAAGATGATACTCGCGTCGTTCCGCTCGAGCCGCGCGGTGTGCTTTCTCTGGTTATCTTACGTGATTAGTTTGATGGGGCATTGGAATATTAGACAAATAACAAAGAGAGCAAGTTCACAACGGCTGCGTGAAAAACGAAAAACCATCGTTCATCGTCGTAATACACGTATACAACTCTAGGAAAGAAAAACCACGTCCCAACTGATTGCCCGTAGGCCAACGCGCCAATACAAAGAAGAAGAAGAAGAAAAACACCAGAGTCCACTCCCCCCCCCCCCCTGCAGCCGCCCTCGCTAAATCGAGGAGCGAAATTTCAATCTCCCGTCGGGCGCAGGGGGAAATCCATCATCTTTCTCGAAAGTCATACGCGCACCCCCAGCGTGTATACATTATATACAGATGTGACGACACACGCTGGCTGGGAGCGAAAATCGATTTCTCCTATACGCGCACAACAAACACACGCACACGCACCTTTTCGGCTCTAATACTTGGCGATAACTTCCTCGCCCTCGTCCGTACGCTTCGCTTCTACCATGTATCGCTAACTAACCATATACCAATCAGGGATAAACAACGCTTGATGGCGCGTCTCTGTCGTATTATTCGAAGCTTTCGCGTGTATTCTGTACGCATATGCACGGGACGACAAAAAAGAAGGAAAGAAAATAAACCGCTAGAAGGTATTTTGTTCTTTTTTTCTTTCGATAAAACAAATCTGGATAGTGTACACTCGTACAAGTTGTACATTCGATGGAGCGCCGTGAAACGCTAAAAGTACAAGCTAGCGGGGACGAGTCGGTTCTGACGTCGTGAGAAAATAGACCGCGACTGCGGATACAACCCTTCGATGACCCAGAAAGACGCGAACCAAAGAGAGAGGAGCGGGAGCCCGGGGCGTACCCCGGACACACCTGTATAAAACGAGCCGAGAAAAACGCGACGCGAAAGCCGTATGGAGGAAAAAAAAAAAAGAAAAAAAAAAAGGCTCTCCGACCGAACGTGCGAGCGCCCAAGGGTGTGTATATGGTTGTTGACGATGATGACGATGACGAGGGCACGTTGTTGCGTTGGGGGAGTGATTCTTCTTGTTTTCCTTTTAATACGAACTCTGGTCGTTCGTCCGATGAAAGATGACGGGGTACCGAGCGTATTAGCCGCGATTCGGCGCGCGCGACCCGCCAAACTTTTTTTTTTTTTTTCCCCCTTTCTTTTTGACGGTTGACGCACACGTAACCGACAGTTGCGCACGTGTTTCTCGCGCTCTGTCCCCCTATTATTTTCGTCCGACACGCGCCCACGAGTCTGCATAAACGATGCGGTGGAAACGCGGATACAGGTGGTGGTGGTGGTCAACAATTGCCAGAGCGTAAAGAGCACGAGATCGCGTTCGCGGATAACGGGCGCCGGTGGTGTTTATGAACCGTAATTCGAGTCGAGCACACGCGGAGCTTTCGTTGGATCCGAATCATAGGGTCCTGCTCGGAGCGAGTGTATTTTACGCGCAGGGTTCCATCAAGTGCTGCCGGAAACAAACAAACAGTCCGAGTGGATGTTTATACGTGTTTGCATTCGTGTGATGCCCCGTATAATTTACGAATTGTTTTTCCAACCGATTCCCTGCAGCTTAAAATGGAAAATTCGTGGCGAACGGATTTTACCGATCGTATAATTAACAAATCAATCTTGTACCACAGCTGGGATACTTCGCGATTGAATTAAAATGATTCACCTCGTGTCGCTTTTGTCCCAACTATAACTACTTTCCGAACTTGAAGATGAACGAGTCTTTGGAGCAACTCCAAGATCGTGTATACATCAGGTGGCACGGGCAAGAGAAACCCACGAGAGTAGCAAGTGTGCAGGACGACTTGATACGTCTGCAGTACGGAGACGGAGATAAGTAGAGCTCGAGCGTCACAGAAACGCGGGAAAGTAGGACGCGCCCTGACACGCACATATATATATATATATATATATATATTTACCAAGCGCGGCCTGGGCTAAGTCATGCACAAACGCCGGTCCTCCCCCTTGCAGGCTGTGTATTGTCACAGCCACAAAGTCCCCGCGATCCTCTGCTCCTCCGTGCGCGTACAAACGGCAAGGTCCATCACGAGTGTGTTTTCGCGACACCCGAGCTGAACTTAAAATCAGCAGAGAATCGAAAAACTTGAGGATTTATGAGTCTTGACGAACGCTGTTCTTATACGGCTGATCCATTGATTTTCCAAAGATTATACGAGAAACAGTGACTGCAGTTCACCGTTTTGGGAAGATTAATTAAATTGGTATCGATTTCCACTGTCTCGTAATACGAAAAAAAGCTATATTACGTAGGAAATTCGAAAATGACGTTCATACAGTATACGAATCGTATATTGGACGATTCACCGGCCGGCAAGTGGTTCGGTCGGTGGAGCGTCACTGTACTCTGCAACACGTTTTGGTTCGAGACTCGAGAGTTATATCATACCCGTCATAATAATGTGCGCATGAACGAAAGGTCGACACTGTCGACAGCGATCCCTCAAAATATCACAAAAAGCAAATAAATGAATCTTCTCATGCGCTCAACAACTGTATTTTTCATTTTTTTATCTGATCACTCAGCGGAGGCTGCGATCGATGGACGGCCTTGATATAAACTCGATTTGGAAACAACTTGATTGTGCATGACTTTTGAAAAAACGAAATAGCCCATATTTTTAGCACACTTCCATACATATGTGCAACTATCGTTACACGAACGCAAAACTCGGGACGCAAGGGATCAATATTCCGCGCATGAGCGCTTGCAGCACCTATATAATTGGATTGGCACACGAGCCTACGGCGCAGCTGTTGCGTACTGCGCGCAGTGGGACAGAGAGAAAAAAAAAAAAAAAAAAAAAGGACGACGCTGAATTGCGCGCGCGACGATATTGGGAAAACCCGCTTTCGAATATTACGAGGTCGATGGTCGTACACGGCACGCGGACGAGGTTATCGTACGTGCAGCTTTTAGCTGATATATTCGAGAGGTAAGTAGCAGCTTTGCGGCGTCCGTCGTTTTCGAACGTGTTCGTCGGTTCTTTAACACACGGTGGCAATGGTACACCGAGTCCTTATAAACGAGGCGAAGGCGCAGGGCCCGCGTTCGCAACACCGCGCGAAAAATCCACAAAAGACCGGACGCGCGGGCCGTACGCGCAGCTAAATAAAGCTACCCCACGAGCCTGATGGTCTGAAAAAAAAAAAAAAAACGGCCGTCGCGGGCAAATAAAAGGGACGCGCGCGCGGACGTAGACGCGGGCACCGCGGTAGCGTGTCGTTGACTCGGCCTCCTCCTCCTCCTCCTCGGCGCCGACGAATCTCGTGTCGTACGCGTACCTTGTTTCAGCACCGTGCGTATACAGGGGGACGAAAATAGATGTACCAGAGAGAGAGAGAGAGAGAGAGAACGGAAGAACCCGTGCTACACCCACTCTATCTCTCTCTCTCTCTCTCTCTCTGTATATGTACAAGTACGAGCACGCGAAGGCGCTTTCGTCGCGTCTCGCGGAAGCAGCGGCAGCTGTTGTGGGTGCGCGTGTTCGCGAGGCTCGCTCGAGCGGCGCGTGGGCGCGGGATGATGGAGACGCCGTTTTCGCCGAACACGGGCCTTCTGACGCGGGGGTGTGTCCGTACCATCCGCACGGGCGAGGAAATAACCCATCGGGGAGGAGAATCGGAATTTCGTCCGTATAATGTATACGCGGTCGAGTATTCCGCCAAACAAGTTCCGATGCAGGGCGCGTTCGAGGTGTATTAGAGGAGATCGCGCTGATTTTCGTCCAATTGAATCGATGGGCGCGCGGGTGGTCTGTTCCGAGCCAAATTGTTGCATTTAATATTGCATCGAACGCAACAGCGGCCGGGCGTTGGTTTATTCTTGGAAACGCGGAGGGGCTTTGCTCGCTCTCCCTCGGTTCGATAATATTTGCCGAACGATATCCAGCGCGAGGTGTAAAATTAAAGCTCGCGTTTCCGCATATACCCACCGACGCGCGACGCCATGGACGAATCCCGGTCACGTTCAACACGCCCGACGCAAAGTCCACAAACGTCGAACATACATACATATATATATATATATATATATACGTCGTTCAGAGCTGAAACTTGGACTCGATCGAGCGAGTGCCCACTGTGCAACATACGCAATCTCCGTTTCCCGGCTATTAATCACGTTGCGCGCGGCCACAATAGAGCCCTCCTCTCTCGGACGCTGTCGACGCGAGCCAGTCTCGTACAACACGCATACACGCGCGCGCGCACGGCACAGCCGCTTCGTAAAAGCCCGCACGTTAGATCCCTATGCGCACACCGCTTGTCTCTCTCACCTCGTCGCTCAAGCCCCTGTCTCCAGCCACTTCGCTCGAGCCCCTGTACGGACATCGACGCGAGAGCGGGCCTTTCTTCTTCCTCCCCGTCCACGTGGGTGTAAGTGCCCCGCACATCTCGCGACGATGTGGGGTCGGAAAATGGATGGAGGCACTATAATAGCACTCCTTGACTGTGCTTCGACAACCCTGCGGTGAATTCGACTTTCGACTCGGTACTTACGGTTCGGTTTTTTTTTCCGTCTCTTCGGCGTTCTTTTCCAGGGCAAAGGGATCGGCCAGGTTCGAGAGGCCCTCCGTCGTCGAGGCGCTTCAAGCGAATTTCGCGGGAAAATTGCTTTATCCGCCGTGGCCTTGTCTGCTGGTGTTTATTTTCTGTAATTGCTCTGGGACAAGGGATCGTCGTGGTGGTGGTTGGAGGAACGTCGAGAGTTTGTTTCAAGATCACAACTGGCGCAAGACAGGAACAGTCGAAAAGGAATTTCAAACCTTTGTTATCGATCAATTAATTTCAAAGATAGCGTGGGCGTTCCTGGTAAAGTCCAGAATCAATACTTACTTGGAATCGCTGCGATAGTATATAGTACGAAGGCGAAGAACTCGGGTGGGTAAACTATTCCAACTTTGGCTCTTCTGCACATTTTATGACAAGTTTCACTTGTGAAATGAATCTTCTTCCGAGTTGGAAAAATCTCACGCACATTGCTCCATACGCTTCGCGTTATCCGGCAAAAGTTTTGCCCCGCAGGGACCAGCGGTAATCTACATACGATTGATGATTTAATTCGAACTTTGTCCAAAAGTTACGGTTCGCGAGAGGATTTATTATTACTGTATTCATACACCATTATAAATTGCACTCTATAGAGTTGAAAGCTTCGGTATTCACAATCATGGAGCTGATTGTTGGTGAGCGTCGGCTTAAACTTTTTCCACACAGTCCAAAATTCGCACCGAAAGTTCCAGTACTGTTACGAACTGTTCATTAAAAGCTCGATTCGTACACTCGTATTGTCAAGTCTACTCCTCTGCAACGAAACTTCTCCAAAATGATTTAGACAGCAGCTACGCTTTTAGCGCTCCCAAGATTAAAAAGCGCTCCTGAAAAAAATAGGTACCATGCAAGCTCATACTGTGCAAAGTAAAATAAAACACGGCCTAATGATATTTATAGTCCCTCGAAACCGACTGTCAACAAAATACTAAAGTCCCCCGCCCCCCCTCCATTACACCCAACTACCCCGGACTTCCCAAACTCATAAATTATGTACTCCCAGGGTGCCCGAATTAAATTCACCATCTCAAAGCTAGAAGAACAACAACAACAACTCCACACGCTCATAACACACGCGCGCGCGTGCGCGTCCCATCAAAAGCTACTTAGCCAACTCGGCTCCCCCTTGCGTCGGCCCGTCATCAGCCAAAGGCGGACGAGAGCAGCGTCGTACAACTCATGCACACGTGCGCGCGCGCGAGCGGGTTATTTCACGCCCACGCGCTCGCTCGTCGGATCGTTAAACGCGAGGCGGCCGCGGAAGTTGATTACTCCCCCGTGCGCGCGTATGAATTTCGTGGCCGCCGGCGGGCGAAACTTCGA
The DNA here is from genome assembly GCA_030522625.1 of Copidosoma aretas. NCBI lineage: Eukaryota > Metazoa > Arthropoda > Insecta > Hymenoptera > Encyrtidae > Copidosoma > Copidosoma aretas. The sequence goes on from JAPYYV010020877.1 coordinate 6,663, forward strand.
GGAGGGGGGGGGGGGGCAGACAAAAACAAATCGAACCTATACGCGCTCGACTCGCTATTATGCGGGCGACCGGGTTTCGGGCGGCGACACGCGCACGCCGCGAGATTAGCCGCCGTGATACAGTACACTGGTGGCTTTGGTGATTTTTTTTCTTTTTTTTCCCTCGTTGTTCATCCCCTACTGTGAAATTCGGCTCCAAAGGATTCGCGGGTCTCGGGGGGAAAATCGATGTGGAAACAAACGTCCGTTGCGACGTTGCTCAGTACTGGTGTTTTCGTGGGTCGATCGAACGAAAGATTTTCACACGAGCCTAAAATCGCGTCCATTCGCCTTCGATGCACGATGGGACGATCAAAGCAATCGCACGCATCATACTGCGATCGTCAGGCTTTTCCGTGCGCACTGATACTTTCTCGAAGGACGTTCGATGTAGTTGCAGCAACAAACATACCACGACAGAATGAAAAGGAGAGACGAAATTTCCAGCCCGCCGTCCGACCGGATCGAACACGAGGAGTCGAAACCGAAAAACCCTTCGAAGCGACACTCGGCGTGCAGAAAACTCGCTCCTCTTGTTCCCCTCGACAGCCTGCGCGAACGACGAGGGACTCCCCGCACCAAAGACCGTTGTACAACCGGCTCACGAAACCCCCCGGCCGATCGCGCGCCCCATCGCGGAGGCGATGCATACGGATACGCGAATCGATCGGGGGAGGCGGGGGGGGGGGGGGCGGGGGGCGAGGCGCGACCGCGCTCCCTTATACAGCTCCTGTCCGCGCGCGCTCGGAGGAGACGCGCGTCCTTTTCATCGCGCGTTCGAGCGCTACTCCCGGGGGCCGCCGATGGGCCGGCGATCGATCGTCGTACGGTGATGCGAGCGCCGCGGCACGTCCATCATCTGCCTCCCGGTGCGCGGTCGCATCGTACACGGCTTCTCCTGTGCTACGCCCGCACTCTACTGCTCTTTGCGACGGATGGATCATGCGGGCTTTCGGACTGTGTCGGACCGGGTGTTGGTGTTTTCGTGTTTCATCCGCGGTTCGAGTTTGGCCTATAGTGCTGGGCTATATTTTAAGAAGCATCGACGCGTCGCATCAATCTGTATCATTCGCTGGAGTATCGATACGGCTAATACATCGTGATCAAAGTATCAATATTGTTAATTTGAGTATTATAATTGTTTTTTAAACCAATGTGTATTACGAGCAGAGATGAGGGTTATAGCTGGAACTGATGTGATAAATATTTCTCGGGCTGAAATTGCTATGATAACTAGTTCTCCTTCTTGTTACACTTTTATTGAGTCCAAACAGTGTACATAAAGAAAACTATTGCGAAAAATTATGATTAAACGCACAGGAAACGGTTCAATAAACTTTGAAAACAATCCGTGTGTAGCCGTTTCGTTGTTCTTACGAGTTTTTAATATCGACGATTGATACGACAGCATTAAGCATCGGTACACCGATATTTATTAGGCTCAAATATCGATATTCAAAACGGAAAGTTTCGATATACTTTAGTGTATCGAAAAATATCACCTAGCGCTAGTTTGGACGGGAAATCCCAGCGACGCAGTAGTAGTAGTAGTTGTAGTAGTAGTAGTAGTAGTAGTAGTAGTAGTAGTAGTAGTAGTAGTAGTAGTAGTAGTAGTAGTAGTAGTAGTAGTAGTAGTGCTCATCGGCCCTCCGCGCGCGATGTACAACGACGGGGCTCACGTGAGTCGGGCGTATTGATTTCTTCCAATAAATCAAATTCGCCCGCTGCGTGTGTACGTATTTCGATGCTGATTCATAAACTGGAGGCCTACGATCCATATGCATGAGGTCGATCTAAAAATATTACCGGCCGACTCGGAGCGATCAGGTATTCCCCGATTCCCAGCTTATATTAGACTCACGAACGGATTTAATTTTTCGATCCGCCCGACTTTTTGCCGGGCCTCCAGTGCGAAAGGCAAAGCACGAATTTGGGCGCACGGTTAGTTTGCTCGAAACGTCGGCAGAAATCAATCCGCGCGCCAAACTCCCGATATTACTTCGCGATGTATTTTACACGCGGGTACTCCGGAGTATCGGGGGATTGTCGGCCCGAAGCAATTCCGATCGTTTTTTCCGACGCTCCGTTTCATCTCCCCAACTTATGGTGCCCTTTCATTAGAACACTCATAAACGCCTGTAATGAAAAAAGCAAGAAAAAAGTCAAAGTCACGACGACGAGCTCGAGTCGAACGGCAGCGAGAACGAAACTCACGAATAGCCCGGCGTGACTCGTGTGCCCGCGCGCGACGGGGGAGTATACAACGGCAGTCCGACAGCCACTTGAGCTATCAAGGACTCGTCGCCCGCCACCGGAAGCTGGCCGAGCGCCGCTGCGTCTGCTGCACACGTTGTAATTCAACTGTATGTCCTGCGAGAGTGTTCTACTCCATTTGGGTGGTAAAAAACGCGAGACCCTCTGTATATGTACATACATGACACATGAGCGAATAAATCAAGCAGATGTTACACGCGCACGCGATGCTAAAGTGAAAACTCGGCACTTGATCCGAAAGAAGAAGAACGCCTCTGATCCCCACTGTAATATTATATGGATACAAATAGGACGGACTCGGCCTCGGTCGGCCCGAGGCTATAATACATAGTACACTCTGCACCGCAATGACAATCGACCGAACGGACGGCCTGCAGTTTACGATTCGCGCACCAAAGACAGTCGGACAGAGAAAGCGAGTAAAGGCCGTTTGGTGGTTGCGATCCGTAACAATCGCTCCAACAGCACGAGCGCCAACGGAGTTCCCGCTCACGATGGGATTACCCTGTTTTCCCAGCCGACGGCTATGGGAGCGAGTGGGTGGTATACACGCGTACGCACACATTGTATACGCCAGTCCGCGGCGTTTCGCCGGATACACTCGAGATCGCGAGTGTATATGAGTATGGGTACTCTTGCGAGTGACGGCTGCACGGCATCAATCATCGCAGTGTGCGAGCGAACGCTCGGGTTTGGTACGGTGCAACAACTTTGGAGCGGCAAGTTGTTGCGGCTGCTATCACGGTTATACACTGCGGTGGTTACACTGTTCGTTACAAACTTAAAAGTACGCGGTGAGCGAGGCAATGGAGCGAGGCACGAGTTTTACGAACGGCTTTGGGTTTGGTGGTTCGGAAAGAAAGTTTGTCAATTTGTCGAGATGAGCGCGCGGATGAAGGATTTTAAAGCGCGTCGGTGTACCTATTGGATGGAAAGTGGGTATTGTAAAAAGAATCAAATTATGATAAACGAATGGAATGAAGCTGCAAAACGAGGATTTTGCAAAAATTAGGGCCACGAGATTATATCAGTAGTTTCTTCCAAGATGAATAACATTCAAAACGAACTTTCGATATAATTCCAAATTTTTCACGAACACATTATACTACCACACGCGTAGCTACACGTCGACACTATTTTATTTTTTGCATCACCGACCGCAAAGATACAAAACCCGCGCACACGTCGCGCATGCGAAATGTCACGCTAAGCATATCCGACAACAGCTGCTGCTGCTGCCGCCACAGTCATGCTCCCCTCGGTGTTTTTTTTTTTT
>JAPYYV010020880.1:0-14398 GCA_030522625.1 Copidosoma aretas
TCCCTCTCGGCCGTCTTCTCTTTTTTTTTCCGGCGAGTACTCAGAGAGTCAGAGAGAGGGAGAGGGAGAGAGAAACAGTATTAGGTACATACGTACCCGAGGATGGATAGACGCCTGCCTCGGCAGCTGTAACTTTACGCCGCTCTTCTCCGGCCGCGCCGCGCCGGGGAGAGAGACTTTACGAGCGGCAACTTGTGTAAGTTTCACGGCCGGGATAGCGGTGGTGCTGCTGCTGCAGTAACATCGCGGCCGTACGTCATGTTTTACGGGACGCCGTTTTCCTCTCGCCCCCTTCGTCATTTGGATTTTTTTTTGTTCGGGGCGCGCGCGCGCGCGCAGGTGTGCTGTTACGGGAGGGGCGCGTTTCTTGCGTGCTGGTGAGGGATGGATAGGTAGGCTTTTCTTTATTTTTTTTAATTAATTTTGTCAGTAGAGAAGGGATTTTGAGCGATGAACACGTTGTTTATTGCGAATGATACAATTTGAATTAGAATGAAGATCAGTCAAGTTTGTGTTAATGGGTCGTCTTACCTTATCGGACTGGTTCTACTTAGTTCATCAGACGATAGTCTTTACAGAAAGTATTCAATGATTTACTTTTTCAAACAAAAGTATGACTTTTCTGTCAACGTAACATTAGTCGTAGATAAGGAATTTCGAATAATGAAAATGTAGTTATTTGTGAATCATGAAATTTGAATTAGAATCTAAAACAGTTTGCGTACATGGCTCGTCTTACCTTACTTGACTGTTTCTACTTCGTTTATCACACGATAGTATTTAAGTATTCAATTTTTTTTTTTTTCATCCAAAAGTATGGGTATTTTTTCAACTTAACATTGGTGGTAGAGAAGTAATTTCGAGTGATCAAAATGTAGTTATTTGTGAATCATGAAATTTGAATAAGAATCAAAAACAGTTTGCGTCCATGGCTCGTCTTACCTTTCTCGACTGTTTCTACTTCGTTTATCAGACGATAGTCGTGTTGTTGTTTTTTTTTAAATTTTATTTTGGTGGTAGGGAAGTGATTTTGAGTAATTAAAATGTAGTTTTTTGTGAATCGTAAAATTGGAGTATACGAATAAAGATCCGTTCAAGGTACTTTCATATTTGTCCACCCGTACACGGCTCGTCTTACCGTACTAGACTGTTTCTACTCAGTTTAGCAGACAATGGTCTCTTTAAATCAAAGTACTTATAAGTAATGAAAAAAAAATTGTTCAAAAATTATGAGTAAGCAAAAAATATGGAAATTTTAGTTAATGAAGTAGGGTTATAGGTAAACTGTATACTTACACTACGAACTAAAAAGTATGTAATGATTATTTTTTGTACACGTGATTGATAAAAGCTAGTGCCATCATTGTGTATGTTGTTACAAACGAATAAATAGTTCGGGGACTCCCACTCATGGAACGTGCAGTAGAAAATTATCGTATAATTTTTTGTTTGACAATAATCGCGTTTGGTTATAATTTTTGTGTACTTTGCTCTTTTCCTTTCTGCTCAAAATGATTACTTTTCGTCATATTTCGCGGCTGACTTTTTATCCTAAATCAAGGATAAATCAACCAAACATTTTTATCGTTAAGTTTACACTACACTATATCTACAAAAATGAAGTTACAATATGCAAGCATCGTTTCTTCATCAATCACCCAACGCGTTCCTAAGAATCATACGGTCATTTCATCATCTCCGCCCAACGCTTCGTTCGAAATCACTTTCTTTTTTAAAGTAGGACCCGCGCAATCTTATTAACTCGAAGGAGCAAAAAGACAAAAGTACCAAGGAGCCCATTAACCACCAGATATCAAGCGGTAACATGATCCAAAAGCAGGATCTACAAAACGCACACCGACCATCGAGCCCAACGCCTCGAATCTCCATGATCTCACGCGGCTGACGGGCGGGGCGCAACAAACAAAACCTCCCGACCGCCCCGGCCGTCGGCGCACCATTGAGCAACGCCTCCCACCGCCCCGCGTGCCTTACGAAACGCGCACCTTGGATCCCGAACTTTTTTCGCCCCGACGCGGGGCGAGAGCCGCTTCCTTTCTCCTCCGGCCGCGCGTGTTTACGACAATCCCCCCCCCCCCCCCCCCCCCCCCCCCCCCCCCCCCCCCCCCCCCCCCCCCCCCCCCCCCCCCCGCCTGCTCCCCCCCGCCGCCCCCATCCCGCAGCCGACCTGTTTGCTCGTACGCTCGGGTGAGTACTTTATAGCTTTCACGGCTCTGCAGCAGCGCGATCGCGCTGGGTTCCTCTTGCCTGCTTGGCAGTGGATTGTACTAGTAATCGGGGCTCGTTCGGAACGCTGCTGGGGCGAAAGGGGGGGAAAAAAGTGTAATAATGTTCACAGTACGAAAGAAGTTGAAAAGTCCTCTGCGCGTGACAATCCAACGACCTTGCTGGCGTCTCGAAATTCTTTGCGCCTGCGCAGCCTATTGAAATCTCAAAAACGCTCGCGTGTGCACCGCCTGCGAGAGGATGATGCGCAAATGTCCATCTAAAGTAGTGGGAGGGTTGTAGAACCGTGGGTGCATAGGTACGTCGATGACCGACTCGCTAGGTTGTTCGTGCGTAGAATCACGCAATTGGGAGGAGAGCAAATATGCCTCTGACGCTTCATCGAGTCCAACATGCGCAAACGCCAACGACATCGAACCCAAGTCAGTCTTCTTGCCCGGGGAACAGAATTAGCGACAGGGTAACTATTTGCAAGCAGCAACGAGAAACGTGACCACGATGTCCAGTCGATCAGCATTCACGATTCCTGATAAAATAAACATCGTTGGACGTAAACTTTAAAATATTTATTGAACTTGCGGCACCGCCCAAGTTCCCGATCATGGATTTTCAAAGGGATCTATTATTTTGCTCGTTGACCAACCGTCGACTAGATTACCGGGCTAAAATTCTGAAAATATTAACAAGTACGCGAAATTTCTAACTTCTTCCTCACAAAGAATCTTCGTGTCGTATTTGCTCACTACAAAATCTCAGCCAACAATTCGAACAGTGCATCATGAACTCCATTAAGACTCCTCTATCCAGACTTCGAACCCGCCGAACGTCCCACTCCAAGCGCAGTCTTTTTTACCTCCCCCCAACTGGATGGACCGATTTTTCCGAAACCCCCGGATTTTCACGTGCATGGGCACACGTCGCGCGCCACCCACGCGTGCAAACAGCCACGGAGCAGCGTACACGCGCAGGCAGGGGGAGGCACGAGGAGCAAAGGAAGCGCGGAAAGTATAGACTCGGCTCTCGCGGCCACATAACTCGGGCGGGAGCGAGATCGAATTGCCGGGGCGCGAAAGACAAAAGCCCAGGGCCGGCCGTGGATCCTCGCCTCGGAACGAGCGTATGCTTTATGCGCCTTCGGTGGCGCGCGCGTATAGGTATCCTCCTCGACTCCCCCTGGCCCCCGGTAAATCTAATCGGAGTTTCTCTCTCTCTCTCTCTCTCTCTGTTTCCTCCGTGCCGTTCCCTCGCGCAGGCGCGTTGATAGAGAACGGCGTAATAAATTCAGCCGGCCGGTGCGCATTTCCGCGGCTGATTTACAGTGACAGAGCAGATCTCGTGAATTTTACAGATTCGGGGGGATCCCCGAGCCGGCCGGCTCTCCGCGCGCGACGGTGGAAAAACATACGCGGCAAGGCACTGCGCGGAGAGGGGGTGGGGAGAAATGGAGATAGAGGCGTCGACGCGCGAATTTATGCGCTGCGGGAGGATTAATCGCGCACCGCACGCGTGTATGTAATACGTATGCCTGCAGATGCGCGTGTGCTTTGCGCGTTGTACCGGCCTTGCGAGAAATGCAGACGAAATTATCTCGCGCATGGTCAACAAGGACGGGAAGGGTAATTGCACGGGCCGTAAGAGGATGCATGCGGATTTCTGGGTATACGCGCGTGTGTAACAAAATATATGATTCTCTGGGCTTTGATAATTTTGTGAAAGAATCAAATAGCTTTTTCACGGTTTTTACGTGATTGCAGTTTTTGCGATTCAGGCTCAAATGAACTGTGTACGGCCAACGATTCGACCATACGTGAGACCGGGCGTGCATCGCGTAACTTGCACTGTGTTACTGTTCACATATTATACCTAGGTAAATATTCTACTCTTTTGGACGTTTCTGTTATCGTACACGTGTGCTCAATGAATTTAAAATCTGTGTGCTCGAGAGAGAATTGCAAGCCACTATATTGATTGGTTATTTACTGTTCACGGTTATAAGCATTACACCGTAGAACGAGGCACCATTGTTCCCCAACAATTATGAGATGACGCGGTAAGCATTACACCATACTATCTGGAAGCTATCACAGTGATAACGATGCATGGAAAAAAAAAACCATAGATGGAACCAAAACAAGCTGTCGAAGCCGGAATTTAACCCTGGCTGTCCAGGCTCCAGAGAGAACGCTCTAGCTGCACGGGTAATGAATGATTTTGCTTATCAAAAATGTTGAGACAACCGCAGCTTTTGTCCATCTCCGTTTTTAAGCTACCATGTCTCTACATTTCAGTTGTTTCGTCTCAGTTACTTTACCATTTTCTTCGTGCTTTTTATTCAGTTTATGACTCTGCGTCTTTGTGTCTTTCATACCTAATATTTATGTCTATGTCTCTATATCTCGAGCTTTGTGCCTTGGTTTTGAAAATTCTTGTAGCACATATCCTCGACACGGTTTTTTTCTAATAGTATTTCTGAACATCATTTTAGCTCTGTTTCTAAATCTGTAAATATACTATTCTCCATCTTTGTTTTTGTGTCGGAGTCTGACTCCATAATTATATCTACGTTTGCCTGTATGATCTCTACCTATACGTCTCCAAGTCTCTTACTCTCAGTGACTAAAATACTGTCGATAAAAGAATGCATACATACATGTACCCTATGTCTCTCTCTATTTATATAGAACATATATTTTACGCCGGACCTTGTGTATATGACGACTTTACGTGTCTATATTTTTTATGTATCCACATATTGGCCTTAGCAACAAAAACAGAGATCAACACCTGTATTTTTTTTTTTTTTTTTTTTTTTTTTTTTAGTTAACACGTATGTCCTTTTTTTGTATCCTCTTTTTCTTTATTTATACTTTGTCCTTGTTTTAACTATCTATTTCTTCATTTATAACTTTTCTTTATCTTTCTTTGGTATCGTTATTTCGACATTTATCGTTACATTTATCTTGGACTCTAAATATACGTTACAGCTAACTAAAATAAAATGTTTGAACTAGATTTCTACACCTCCTTTCCTTGCAGTATGACTTAAATAGTAGAATAAGAAGTGTTAATCTGAAAGTGTGCCGCAAAGAAAAATTTTTGTCCTCGCTTGTCCTTTCCAAGCCATTACTGTGCTGTATTCTTGGATTGTATTATACTGTATGCACCGGCTATCGTTTTGTAAATTTACTTAAAATCGTTAATAAAATTATACAAAATCATTGATATTGATGATTAATAAATGAAATATCCATTGACGTTAATATTCTACACAGTTTTTTATTGCAGGATACTTGGAAACAAGACTCACAAACTAAACATCGCAAACATGAGGAACGTGTACACACGAGTACGGCAGGCGCGACAAAAAAGTACAATCGCAACAATAATAATTTCGCCCGCGTGCCCCGGGAAAAAAGGTCTCGTGACCTTGAATCGCGAAGGCAATGGTAAAACGTCGATCAAGCAGCAACGATGAATCGCACAATACACCGACTCGCCAATTGGATGATTAAAATGGTAAACCCAACGTGATGGGCGTTGTCATCAATGTCTTTTCACCCATTAATCACGCAACGCTGGTTTTCCAATCATTTCGCTCTGCATATTTTAATGAAAAATGAAACAAACAAAAATCCGCCATCCTCACTCTGACGACTCGCCTCGATTTTCAGTCTCCTCGCACAAATGACAACGGCTCGCGACAGTTGACCCCCCCCCCCCCCTTTTTTACTTTACAAAACTCATCATTCAGAACCCCACAAACACACGTTCGCGCATCCTCCCAGGGATGCGGTATCACGTAACTTTTGAGAAAATTCTTGGCTGCGTCCCGCGTGTGTTTTAGGGTGCGCACCAGTAAGCAGTAAGGTAAATGTACCAATGCTTGGCCATCTTAGTAAGCCAATTTCGAAAATACTCCGTAAATATATTACAAAAAAGTAAAATTTTGAGTCTCATTAGGTATTTGAAAGTTCCAACATTATTCTAAACAGTACTGAGACAAAATAATTTTTTGCAAGTACAGGAATAAAGTTATTATCTATTATTCAACTTAGTCGAATGTCCTAATCCTTGGCCACTGTAGAATAAAGTTGTCCCAATGGCCAAAAGTTCATGTCCCATTAACTGGCCGTTTTGATGAATTGTACACATTTTACATTGGCCAATTTGTGGGACGCACAAAAAGTAAGGTTATGTAGACGGATGTCCCGATGCCTGGCCACCCATTAAAAATCTCTTCCTTTAAATGCTTTTTTCTAATCATCGTGGAAAAATATTGATGAGGTTACTTGTTCATAAGAATTATACATGAGTTCTTAACTTGAATATATTTTTTCATTCATTCTACAGCTACGGGAATTGGTGCAAATCGTTGAATCGTGTTTGTGGCCAAGCATTGGGACCACTTTTTTGGTGGCCAAGCATTGGTACATTTACCTTAGTCGATTCAATTCAATGATTTAATTTACTGATTTTCGCCAACTGCGCATGCTCAAAGACCAGTTTTCGTATTCCGCGCGTGCGCAGCAGCTGACCAAAATCAGCCGACAAAAATTTGCTCAACAGTCACACGATAAGCATGTACGGCCCCAGCGCTCAGGCGCTCTCCACGCCAACGGTCCCGTCGGCAACAACGGGCTCCTTGGCCGGGACCGGCTCGGCGGCCGGCAGGTACTCCGGGACCAAGGCGTAGACGGGCCGGCGGTACTCCTGGACGACGAACCCGGTGCCCCGGTGGATCTGGAGCCTGTCCTGTCTGGAGCTCGCGTAGGGCAGGTGCTCGATTATCGGCGCCGCCGCGTAGATGGGCCGGTGCAGGTCGTACGCCTGGACGAGCTTGGCGTCCCTGTGGATCTGGAAACGGCTCTGGCTCGAGCTGGACAGGGGCACGAGGGCGGGCGCGAGGATGCCGCGCTTGCGGCGCTGCTGCTGGTGGCCGAGGGTGGCGCGCGCGTGCTCGGCCAGGTGGGCGGCCTTGGCTGCGGCTACGTCGGGGGCGTCGAGAGGCAGGGCGACGCGAACCTCGGCCGTGGGGATGTTGGTGCCGGCGGCGCGGAAGCCGTCCTCGTCGGCGATGTAGTTGACGGACTGGAGCAGGCCGTTCGCGTCGATGTAGCTGTAGGCACCGGTGGTAGTGCCGTCGATTGCCCGGAACTCGGTTTTCGAGGACGGGCCGCCCGAGTAGCTGTAGCCGTACTCGCCGGTGGCCGTGTTCTGCTCCAGAATGTGCTGGGGCAGGGGCTCGATGACGCCGGCGATTATCTCGCCCGCGAGCGCCGAGGCGACCAGGAAGGGCAGGAGCACCTGCGGAGTGGAAACAGTTGCTAGCAGTGCTAACAGTTGGGCCACAAGCTACAAAAACTGAAATCAGGCAGTTGAAATAATCCTCTTTCTAATGAAATCGCGAAAGTCGAGGGTTGCCGATCGTAAGAAAAAAAGATACAAAGTGTTGAAAGTCCAAACCGGAGGTTAACCTCATTTATTCAGTACTTTGGTACAAGGCAAATTGTCTTAATCACCCAGTTTCTGCAAGTTTTTTCGCTCATGCGTGATCAAAATCAAGTTCACAATAATTTAGGCTACAATTTAGAAAATGAAAATATACACGCAAAGTAAATTTATCACAACGAATGCTTTGATTCAAATTTGATTAGTGACGTGTTGTTTCTTCTTAATTGGTATACAGCTGATGCATTTTTTTTTCACCATCCGAGCAACTTTTGTTTCAAAGCAGTGAAATCCCAGCCTCTTGGGTACCAGAGAAAAATCTCTCAAACGGCAAAAGAAAAGTCTTCCAAAAAGTTACTCGCTACATAGCAAGAGACTGAAATTTAACTCGTTACGATAGGAAAGTTTCTATTGAATCCAGAGAGTCCAACTCCCTAATCGAATTTGGCGAAAATCGAAAGAAAAGGGCAAGTTTGGAGTGAATTCTGTTCCACGAATGTATTTTATCGTATTCATTTACTACGTAAATTTCGCGCTACATTTTTTAACGATTCCAATTTCGATGGCTTACTACACTGTTTATAGGTGACAAAACGATAAATATTTTCTCATTTTATGACAATATGTTAAAATGATTGAAAATTTTTTTTAGTACTTGTAATGGAGTAGATTATACATGTCTCATGTTGAAATAAATAATTAATATAGATAATCTGATCTTCAAAACGGGAAAACTAAAAGACATAATTTTTGGAACTTTGCCACAAGAAAAGAGTTTTGGTTGAAAGAACCTTTGCTTAATTCAGTGCTATTATAGGAGTTATTTACTGTAAAATATAATTCGAACAAAGACCATGAAAAAAAAAATGGTCCATCGAGACCGGATACTATCAAACCAATGCTATCTGTAGTTCACTCCTGATCCAATACGCTTCAAGCATAAGCAATGAAATATAAATCTACAAAAAAATCAACTAACGTATCCTCTACAGGGTACGAGGGCTTACAAGATCGTTCTAAAATACTCAATCGTATATTTTCCTCGTCTTCTTGTTCAAGGTTCAATTGAAATTCTTCAAGAAATGTGATCCCCAAAGAGTTTGAAAAGAAGCACGAGTCTCAAATCACACCTTTCGGTTATTTTCAATTTTTCTTCATCGTTATACTTTCATGTTAATATCCGATACAAAAATATCGGACACATCCAAAGCACGCGATATAGATACTTCCCCCCGCAAGACCCACCACCCGGAGAAACGATTCAAGCTACGCACCAAAGTACGCCAAAAGCCCCACTCACCCCAAATCTACATAAGGAACGCAGAAGCGAGAAGACGCAATGAATTATACTCACGAGAAACTTGTGCATCGCGTCGTTCGCTACTGAAGCGCTGCTGCTGCTGCTGCTGCTGCTGCTGCTGCTGCTGCGACGAACCTGCAAACGAACGGACCTAACCGTAAGTGCGACTACGGTCCGCCCGGCGCTTCGCTTATATATACCCGGGCGGGTCGCAGCCGCGACCAGGAACCGGCGAAGGACGACCGAATTCCGCTCGCTCGTCTTTTCCCCCCTTCCTTCCCCCGATCGCGCTCCTCCTTTTTCCCTCCCCGGTCTTTTTATCCTCTCTCGACGTGTATCCTGGATCGCCTCGGAGTCGCGTTACTTGGCGCTTTTTGTCTCTGCGCGGCCGTGAATACTCCTTCGCTCGTTATCGAGATCCCGGGCGGCGCGCCGATCGGGACTGACGCGACTCGGGGGAACGGCTTTTGGGGTGTATCGTTTTTCCCTTCTTTTCGTTCCACTCGGCGTTGGAGAAATTTTTCGGATCCACGGACGCGCAGGGGTGTTGCTTTGCTCGGCGGCGGCGAGGCGAAAACTTCGAGTGTCGCAAGGTGTACTGATTGAACGGTAGGACGAGTGGCATGGAAAGCAAGATGGATCGATAATGGTGAAACAATGAGATGTCGGAATTCGCTATTGTCGGCGGGGACGAGCGTCGAGTGCGGGGACTATGCATTGTCGGTAGTACGGTAGCACGCGTGTTCCCGATGATGAAAAAAAAAAGTTTTTGTTTTTGTACAACGCGTTCAGTGGAATAAGGAAATTTGAAAAATCGCACAGCTGTCTGCATCCATTATACTCATGGGCTGGTGGAACAAAAAAGAGAGCCTGGAAAAATTCAACCCTGCATATTTTGAATTCACAAACATGCATACTCGTAGACTCGGCGTGTTCGAGGAATGCATCGCGATTTGGCTGCCTGTCATGAAATACCGTAAAGTTGGAGCTTGAAAACCGACATTAAAGGTTAATGACGTCAATCGATGGTTCTTGAACATAGGAATGGAGCTTGGGATGGCTTCGCGTTGATTAGTCCGCGGCGGTTTTTTCTATTTCCTCGGTTTGATGAACATGTTTGCGAATATTTACAATCATCTTTCGTAGCATTTTTTTCTCGAAGGATTTAAATCGTTATAACGATTCCTTTGCTGGATTAAAATGTACATTTTTCAGAAAATAACATCTCTTCCTGGAATACTAAATCTAATAAACATACGGAAATACTTGTTTTCGGTCAAATTATTAAGGTAATTTCTCTTGAGAAAAAATACAATCGCAATTGAGTTTGGCAGCTTTTGCCATCGATAATATTTCAAATCGATATCTATAATAGTAGATGCTCCTACTGTATTTGTATCCTGCGAAAATTACGTAGATTTAAATTTAAATATACACTATCGTATGTACATAGAAAGTAAAGCTATGTGCATTAAAGTAAAGTTACAATAAACTTATTACAGAATAAAACTCGTAAAAATTTTATAATGATTGATCATTTAATTTCCAATTATTAATATGTACAAATGTAAAAATTAATGTTAATATCCTAAAAAGAACTGAACCACTGAGAGCTTTAGAACAAAATTTTTAATTACTTCCCAAAGATTATCAGTAATGTTTTTAATCAAAAACTTTTGACCATCTTCCTCTAAAATGTGTAATTATAGGGTCGAAATGCATGAGAACAACCTTTGAGGTGCTCCGGCTTCATCAACTACAGAAATTCTCCGGGCTCCCCGGTTATTCTACAACTTCGAATACTAAAAAGAGGAAAAATAATTTTTACAATAACAATCGATTTTTCGACACATGGTTTCCAGAACAAGAACGTTTTTAATGTTTTTAAAATATTAGGTTGTTTAAAAGTATTCGTTAAAAGTGCCATTTTTCGGACTTTGAATAGTTAGTTACTTAAATGAGAAGTGTTTAAAAGAACACTTCCAAGAAATCTTTTTCTTTAATAGTCATTTTATTCAAAAACTAATTGCGAGTCTGATATTAATCAATAGATCGCGTTTTTTCAACCGAATTACCAATGTTACAAATGTACTCAGTCGTAAAATACTCAGAAAACACTACAGTTATCCTTGAAACTTTCGAAAACAACGACGCTCCATCCACTTCCAGTTTAACGATCCGATTTCTTTTTCTTACGGTCCTTTTCTTTCGGAGTACGCAACCATTTTTCCCCTCTTCGTATCAACATTCGATGACTTTTTATGCGTGTTTATAATCATGTATTGTTTATTCGTCGTTAATTTTTCCTCATATCGCTTCCTCTCAAATATTAAATGTTGTAATGACAATATAACGTACAATTGCTTCATCGACAATGTTTCGAAACAAACTGACTGTGGTGGTATAGCTCGCGGTCACGGGGATATTTTCAAGATCATCTTTTAATGCTGACTCTTTGATCTTCAGTCAGCCGGTGGATGAGATACAGTTCTCTTAATTGGGGTATCCGCAGTGCCTCTGAAGAATTCGAATCCTCTCGTTTCTCCCGCCTCCCCTTTCAAGATGTTTATCGTTTCGATTATCTTGCCTGGGTCATAATCTCGTCCTCATTTGGGCCCGAGGACGTGAAATAAAGCACAGAAAATCCCTCTCGTGCACGAATCCAACGTACGTGAATTAAAAAATGCAACCGGGATCCGTACTCGAACGCCGTATAAACAATCGCCCTTTCGGCATACAGTCTTAATTTAACTGCAGGCTGCAGACCTTCAACCGTAATGCAGCCGAAAAAACGAACATGAAATTCGAATGACTTGCTTCACAATCTTCCCGAACAACGACACGAGTTTCGTCCCCGTGCGTATTGCATTTTGCACAGAATCGTTTCCCCAAACGCACCGAAGAAAATCTACGGCCTCGGAATGCAGAAAAAACAAAAAGGGACGTACCGAGACACCCAACTCCGGGCGGCTATCACAATGGCCTGCAGAACCTCGCGCGTGTACTTTTTTCCCCCATCCTCGCGCCGATCGAGCGCCCAACGTCGCGACACTTTCGAAAGGCACGCGAGATAGTAGTATATGTAGAGAAGTGGACCCAACGGAGGATGAAAGGAGCTTAACAACAATCAACGACCTCGGGCGATCGAAAATCTTCGGCCGATACGATACTTAAGCGAGAGAGGGAGGGTGTACGCGTCATTATTCCAGCTCGTTTATTGCACGTACAGTGAGAAATTTCTCGCTCAAGCGTCAAGGGAGCATATTATATTTTGAGTCTTCCAGTGTACCGAAGGTCTCGAACAGGGTTCTAAAATATTTAATTTCTCAATCAAACAATTAAATTAAGTTTTTAATTGATTGGTATTTCAATTAACAATTAAATTGAACTGTTTCGTAAAATACGTCATTTTTTTCATTTTTTTGCTTTCTTCCCGAAAGCTATAAGACCAGTGCGTCTTTTACAGTGTTTCGTAACGTTTTAAATTCCATTCAAATCATTAATAATCAAATTTAATTGAACTGTAATTCAATTACGATTTAACTGAATTATTTGGAACCCTGGTCTCGAGCGTATTGTACTTAAATTCTGGTTAGCAATTCTCGTTGGATAGTACCTCAAAAGTTATGTGACGCTTCACGAGGAAATGTCGAGTTTTGCCTGATCTTCTAGTAATGTTTTGACAGTATACGTAAGCGGGTGTGGTGATGCCGCACCGCTTGGAAGAAAGTACTGATCAATTCGATTGAGCACATGCATCCATAACTTATAAGTAGCCAAGATAAAACGCAATGATTCATCCATTAAGTTTCATTCGCTCGGATCACTAAGTGAAATCTAACTAGAATATATCGATCAATTCGTTTAAATACTACGTATAGATACTTACACAACGATGAATTGCCCTCCATTGGATCTTCCAAAATTTAATGGCGTGGCACCATTTTTGTTTACGACACCGCGCGCACGTGCCAATATATGACGTTTGATTGCAAGGTAACTAAATTTTCGTTAAAAATGACCATACTATTTTGCACTTTTTTTTTTGCGCTGGGGAGTTTGTCATGTTAAGAAAAACCACACTGTGCCTGACGATTGGTATATTTTAGTGCAATACACGTGATAAAAGGTGATGATGAAAAAATTGATAATAATTTTCAAGTATTCAAGAAATGCGAGGAAATGATAGGAACCACTTTTCCTACGGCAATAATACGAGCAATAATATAAAATCTACGTGCATTTCGATCTGAATATGATATTTTAGGAGGTTTACTTCATGAAAATTCGAAACCCACCCTGATGCATTGTTACATGTTTGCTTCCTCATAGAGGAAGCTTTGTAATGGACGGAAAATCACATGTCAAGATAACATGTTATAAATACGTTTTGTGGATGTTAGAATCGATGTAAATTACTCTCGCAAAAACGTCCGTCCGTCCGTCCATGTGTGTGTTGTGTGTGTGTGTGTGTGTGTGTGTGTGTGTGTGTGTGTGTGTGTGTGTAATCAGTTGTATCTCAGGATTCCCTCGACCGATTTTGATCCAAATGGGCTTATTTTTTTTGTTTTTAGATTCCTATCACCGCTGAAAAAAAAATTTGGTTTATGCTGCATAAATTTTTTTTTTATTTAATTTTTTTTATTTTTCGAAATTTATTTTTTCGGATAAATGGATTTTTAAGCTATTTATTGTTATACTAGGATATTTTAAGATAAGAATTTATAAAGATCATTAAATTTTACACAAAAAAAGTATTTAGTTAAAATTAAAAAAATTTAGTAGCTTAGTTTGCGTGAGTGTAAACGGGGAATGTATATAATCAGTCATATCTCAGCATGTCTTAGGTCGATTTCAATAATGACAGAATTTTTTCGTTTTGGGATACAAATTTCTTCTTGTTTTTGTTTTTGGATTCCTATTACTGCTGAAAAAAAAAATTTTGGTTTTGCTGTATATTTTTTTTATTTTTATTTTATCGATTTTTCAAAATCGATTTTTCCGGAAAAAATTATTTGTATGCTATTTATTGGTATTAAATGTTATTTTACGATAGGAATTCAAGAAGATCATTAAATTTTTCACAAAAAACGTATTTAGTTAAAATAAAAAATTTAGTAGCGGGGTGCGTGGGTGTAAGTATGGAATGTATATAATCAGTCATACCTTATGATTTATTTGACCGATTTTGATCCAACAGGGCTTTTTTTTGTTTTTTGATATTAATCACCGCTGAAAAAACAATTTGGATTATGCTGTATAACTTTTTTTTTTATTTAATTTTTTTATTTTTTAAAATCGATTTTTTCGGAAAAGTGGATTTTTAAGCTATTTATTGTTATACGAAGATATTTTACGATAGTAATTTATAATGATCATTAAATTTTACACAAAAAAAGTATT